>PVHP010021013.1:0-29843 GCA_004024765.1 Zapus hudsonius | reverse complement strand
GAGGGCAGATGGAGCTATGTTCTATGTATGCCATCCTTCAAGAGAATAGCTGGAGAAATTTCTAGAAGGGAAACCACTGTAACAAGAGAGCCAGGCCCAACATAAAAGTGTTTTACCTACATTATTATAGCCAATCCTTTATAAAGAAAAGCCATGAAAAAAATACTTACCTGACTGGGGATATACCATGATCACGAAGGTGGTTTTCCCAGGGCAAGGCTTATCCATTGCACTCTGGATGTGCTGACCCCTGCAATTTCCCCAAATGCAGGAAACTCCACTGCATAATTTGTGGTAGTGGGGGACAGTGTTGGTGCTTTCTCATATATATATATATATATATATATATATATATATATATATATATATGGAAAGCCACAAATAGCACCCCAATTTTCTTTTCTTTTAATCCTTTTAATATTTGTTTGGAACATGTGTGTAACGCTCTTGAATCTCTAATCACTTGCTTAGACTATCAGAGAAGGTGTCAAAGCGACATTGTTCAACATCTCAGCTTTCTCTTCCACTTGGAGAGTTGTATTGCCATGTGGGGAAACTTTATACGCCCCTTACTGCAGGTAGGTGAAGACCACACAGAACCCAGCCAAGACCGGACACATTGGCTGAGACCTCCTAGACACCTCATCCCCCAAATCAAGCTACAGTTAGTTACTCTGCATGGACCACCTTGAGCCATGGCAACAGATGACCATCTACTTGAACAAAGTCCAGAGTTCTGTCCTATAGAACAACAAACTAAGAAAACCATGCTTGCCTTTATTTTTTGCAATGGTGTGGTAGTTTGAATGGATGTCCCCAATAAATTAAAAAGTTATATTAAGAGCTTCTCTCTCCTGCAGCCTTGATGGAGAATGGATCACTGTTGGCAGAGGGTTCAGTCCTTGAGCATTGCAGGGAAGGATCTGCAATTCCAGCCTAAGGTATGTAGACAGCAGTCTGAGCTTTGCCTGGAATCCCTGCTGTTTGGCTGCTTGGAAGTGCTGCTTTTTCTTTCTGCTTAAATCTGTAAAGCTTCAAATAAATCCTGATTTTTCCTAAAAGCTGTGCCTGGTTTGGAGGTTCTTCCCAGCAGTGTGGAGCTGACAACAACAAATGGTTTCTTACACAGCAATAGACAACTAAAATACCTATTGTGCATCAGATTTGAAATATGTTATTGGGCTGGAGAGATGGCTCAGAGATTAGGCACTTGCCTCCAGTGCCTAAGGCCCCCAGTTCAATTCCCCAGAACCCACATAAGCCAGACCCACAAGGTGGTGGTCCTGGTGCTCTATCTTTCTTTCTCTCTCTCTCTCTCTGCTTGAAAAATTAATAAATAAAATATTAAAAAAAGAAATGTTATTGATCAAATCATGCCACTTGGCCATTTCCAGAGTCAATGAGTAAGACAAAGCTGCACATCCCCTAAATAGTAGAGATAAACATTTTAAGACATTCAATGCCTATCTTGGATGCATTGAATGATAAATTAATGAGGACCAGGTTGAGTCATATTTAAGAACAAAATGAGTTGACTTTAGCTCCTGCAAAAATCTGGGTTCTTGATTGCTGACCATTGAAAGAAGGCCTGTGATGAGCTGGAGCATTGTCATCTCAAAGCTAAGGGCCGTGAGTAATGAGCTTCTATGCCTGTCCTTGATTCTGTATTACTCTTCCAACTGACGCTTCAACAGAGCATGAGGACCAAAGATAAAACCTCCGAAAGAAAAGGCTAACATGGAAGATGTATGGAACCTGACAGCACTTCTCACCAAGCATCAGGTTGTCCTTGTTATTAATCTGAACTTCGAGAACATGCTAGATTTCTGATAAATGGTCTCTGACCTCATTCCAAATATCCAGTTGTTCACACCATGTGCTCCAGTTCCCTTAGAATTCTGTGCTGAAATTCTACTTCTGGTAATTGACCCATTTCTTTACCTTTCCTTAGTTTCTTTTCAGTAACAGTCAGAAAATAGACAGATTTCCTAGTTCAAATAACTAAGACCAAAGCCCTATTGCCATTTTCAGACCTTTGTAGAGTTGCCTGCCTAGAAATCCAAGAATTTCTCAAATAACCATCCTTTACTTTATTTTTTCGAGCTGGGTAATACACTTGGATACTTAATCATAAGCCTTGGGGATAGTTATTTTCTTGTATTTCTATTCTGCTAAATTCTAGAACGGAGGATTTTGTTAATCTTTGTGTTTCCTTACTCTGAATTTAGAGTGTCTTAATACATATTGAGCAAACAATGCAAATACGTGTCCAAATATATAGTTCATTATTTGAAAAAATAAGTTCCATATCATTGCTAATTAGAGATATAACTCCTGGCATTCTCTCTTCCTTGATACCATTTTTACACTGACTGGTTTGCAAGGAACTAGAAAAGTGATGCCTGGAGTCATTTAATGTGAAAACAGCTTTGACTATCTTCTTGAATATCTTACGTGTAGATTTCTTTCAGCATTGCTGGGTACCAAGATGATCTATATTTTTATGGAAGCTGGGCATAGAAGTGATATGTGATTCAGTGATATCAGAAAAAATAAGAAATAAACCCAGAAGTGGTAAACATTGTGCAATGGTTGTCCCATAATTTGTCTCTGTTACCTCCTCAAGAAAGGAGAGTTTGGGGCCTTTATTGTATTTATTAATGAAAAAATGAGAAAATAGATATCTGATATTGCTTACAAAAAGAGAAATCAGTAGTCTCTCTCTCTTTCTCTCTCTTGTCCTTCTGTTCTTACTCTGTTTTCCATTTGCAGTAAATAAAAGAGAAGATAAGAAACGGGAAAGGGAAGGAGGGGAAAGGAAGAGAGGGGAAGATAAGACAAAGGATAAGAGGAGTGTTGAAGAGAGGAGAGATGGGAATGGAAGGGAAGAGAAAAGAAAAAGAGAGAGGAGAAAGGAAAAAGAGGAAAATTGGAGTTGTAATCATTGCAGGTAAGTCTGTGATGACTGAGTAATTTCCTGTAATTTCCATGTGTACCAGGCTATAGAGATACCTCACTAAACACTGCTTCTGGGTATATGGTGAGGAGGCTTCTGGATAAGATTAATATCTGAATTGGTAAACTGAGAAAAACAAATGTTTTCCCCATCATAGCTTGTCCTTAATCCGTTGAAGGTCCCAGTAAATTAAAGCCTGAATAGGAACAAATTCTCTGCACCTGATTTCCTAGGTTTGGACATCTGTTTCCTCCTGCCTCTGAACTCAGACAGACTGGAACTTCACCATCAGATTTCCTGGGCCCAGTCTTCTTAGCCAATTCCTCAGAATAAACACACTCCCAAACATATTTTATTCATTCTGTTTCTTTGAGGAGTCATGAATAATAGAGAGTCCTTCCTCTCAGGAATGTAAAAGGAATCACCAAGCAAGCCAAGCATTCAATAAGGGTCTCAGCTCCCAGGAAGATTAAAAGTGGCCATCCTCTACTACTATAATTTAACCTTCAATTATTTTGAAACATCTTGCTTATGAAATATGCATAAACCATTCAACAAATATATAAAAGAAATAAGGTTGTTACCATTAAACACCAAAGAAAAATGCCATCTACATTTGTCTATGGACATTAGCAAGGCTTGAACAAGTAATTAAAATTAATACATATCCTTAAAACAGGATGGTTGGCATGGCACAGAGCAAAGATGTATTTATCATCTTCCGGTACTCATACAGTATTGACGAAATGGCATGTCACAATTCTCCATGATGTGTCTGAAGAGCTTTGTGTTCCTATGTTTATTACCAGAAGGTGTATAAAGACTAGAAAAGCCGAGCAGCTGGTGATACCTGTTGTTCTTTACCCACTAATAATTAGAGATATTCTATGTGATTCAGTGTGTTTGTGCGTTAAGGTTCAATTTTCAAAAGCCCATTAAAGAAACATGTGGGGAGGGAGAGATGGCTGAGATGGTAGAGTCTAACAATCTGGGTTCGATTCCCCAGTACCCATGTAAAACCAGATGCACAAATTGGTTCATGCATTTGGAGTTCATTTGCAGTGGCTAGAGGCCTTGGTTCTCTCTCTCTCTCTCTCTCTCTCTCTCTCTCTCTCTCTCTCTCTCTCTCTCTCTCTCCATATATATATACATATATATCTTTTTGCCAATAAATAAGTAATATATATATATATATACAAAATAAGCATGTCAATAGGGAATAAGGTCAGAGGATAATGAGTTCAAAGTCAGCCTGGGATACCTAGTGAAAGCTTGTTTCAATAAAAAGGAAATTTTTAAATAGGGACTGAAGATGTCACTCAATGGAAGACTATTTGCCTCTCACCCACAGGTTCGTATGCTAAAGTACTAACTCCTATGACCTTAGAATGTATACTTGGAGAAACAAAGAAATACCTTTAAAGAGGAAATTAAGTAAAAATGAGTAACTAATGATTACAGGAGGAAATCAGGACACTGACAGACTCAGGCTGAAGATCATGTGAGACGGATGAAGAAAACACCTACACACAAGCAAAGAAGACACAATTCTAGAATAACCTGCCCTACTATTAACTAGCCCTTCAGACCCTGAGGAAATACATTTATGTTATATCAGTCGTTGGTAGTTTGTGTGTTATGTTAGCATTAGAAAACTAGTATCCCCATGAAAGAAGCCATAGTTAACTGCCCATATTTGGCAGTTATGAATAAAACGCCTATAAACATCTGTATGCACATGTTTTGTTAGCCATACATTTTCATATCCTTTGGGTAAATACCAATAAACACACTAATTACATCATATGCTAAGAACATATGCAGCTTTGTAAGAAGCTGCCAAGCTGTCTTCGTAAGTGGCTGTGCTATTTTGAATCCCACTGCCAATGAGTGAGAGTTCCCACTGCTCCCGCCAAGTCCTCACCAACATTTGGTGCTGGAAGTATTTTGGACTCCCACCATTGCAATAGACAGATAGTGATATCTCATTGTTGCTTACATTTGCAATTCCTCACTGTTCCCCAATAATATATAACATGGCATTTTCATGTTTATTGTCCATCGGCTAATGTACTTTGTTAATAAAGATTCGGTTTGGAATCTTCATCTATTTTTAAATGAGTTGTTTATGGTCCCAACATTGACTTTAAAACAGTCCTTGTATATTAGTATATAAAATTTTGTATCAAATATGTCATTTAAAAACATTTTCCCTCCATCTGTGGTTAACTTCAAATTCTAATGACAAAAATCAGAGAACAGAAGTGTTCTCTTTTTTTTTATTTTAACAAAGACAAACATCGATATTTCTTTCATAAAATCATTCCTTGGGTACTGAAGTTTAAAAGTCGCATCAAATCTAATGCTTTCCACCTATTTCCCTGTTGTCATCTAGAAATGTTACAGCTTTTCAGCTTATATATGACGCATGGTCCATTTAGAGTGCACTTTCTCAAGAATGTAAAATCTGTGTCTAGAAGTTTTTATTTATGTCTTCGTTTATTTATTTATTCATTTATTTGTTTGTAATGTGGATGCTAAGTTGATCTAGCACATTTTGATTAAAGATCATCTTTTCACCAGTGACATACACACATATATAGATATGTATATATATAATACATATATAGATAGATTATATATAACTATCTATATCTAGATAGATAGATAGATAGATAGATAGATAGATAGATAGATAGATAGATAGATAGATGATAGATAGATAGATAGATATAGGGAGATTAGATTCTTTGTTAAAAATACTAGGGTCTTCTGCTCCATTGATCAATTTGTGTTTTCTTTGGTGATACCATGTGCCTGGATAGTGTAGCCTTATAGTTAAGTGTTAGAGTCATAAATTGTTGATCTTCTGAATTTGTCTTCTTCCTTCAATATTTTGTTGGCTATTTGGGCCTTTGCCAATTGTAATATCGTTATTGAAATATAATTCATATACCATAAAATACACTAAAGCATACTGACTTTCAGTGTAATCATAAAGTTGTGACGCATTACTCTGATTTTAGAAAAGTTGCATTATTTCCCTAAGGAAACTTCATTCTTAGAGTTCATACTGTTAGTCATTTCCTGCTATTCTCTTCCCTATCTCCCTTGTCAGACAAATGCTAACTTCTTTTCTGTCCTTCTGTACTTATCAATTTTGGTCATTTCAATAAATAGAATTATAAAGCATGGAATCCATTAGGAGTATTATTTTAATTAGAAAATGGATTCAAGCCTCAGTTTTGTGTGGACATGTGTTTCCATTGCTCTTCGATGAGTAGAAGGAATGGGCCTTGTGGCCACATGACAATTCTGTGTTTAATCTTTGATGATCTGCAGAGCTGTTTCCTAAACTGTTACATTTCCATCAGTGCAATAGATAGATGTTTGGGTCTTATTAAAACTCACATTTTGAAACCTTAATGATTTTCAAAGCTTGGTTCTTGGAAAAGTAATTAAATCAATAGACCAGAGTACTCATCAACGGAATCGGTGGCCTTATGAAAAGAGGCCAAAGATCTATGTAGCTCACACTGTGCTATGTGAGGACACTGCAAGAGGATGGCTGTCTCTGAACTCAGGTTTCATCCTGACTTGTACTTCTCACTTTCAAAACCTTTGAGAATGAAATGTGCATTCCTTAAACCAAATAGCTAAGGATACTTTGTTATAGCAGCTCAAACCCAATATTGTCTGAGGCTTCTAATTTGCCTAAATTCTCCAAAGTGGTTTTAAGCTTTCCTTTTCAATTTAGGTACCATAATGAATCTAAAGACATATTTTATTATGAGTATATACAGTATAGCTTTGGCTTTGTGCTTTACTTCTTGATTTTAATACTCACCTTAAAAAAAGAAGGCTATTTTTAGACCATGAAATACAAAGAGTTCTTCTGATTCATTCTCTTCCCACATAGATTCCTCTACTGTTAATGACTCACATTAGTGTACTTGTTTAAAATTGATGAGCCCAATCTGTTGAAGTATTATTAACTAAAGTTCATCATGAGAAATGGGTTTCATTCTGGAACTTATACACTATATGGACTTTGGTAATTGTGTAATGGCACGTGTTCACCATTAGCACACAGTATAGCTTCACCAGCCCTAGGAGAATCTGTTTATGGAGTCATCCTTAACATCTTTTCTAACCCCTGGAAACCACCAGCTCCCTAGAAATGCTTCCTCTAAAGTGTCATGAAATGGAAATATTTTGTTTAACTTTAAAATAATTGTTTTATTTAATTGCAAGCAGAAATAGATAGATAGAAGAGAGACAGAGAGAATAGGCTCACCAGGGCCTCCATCCGCTGCAAATCAACTCCAGATGCATGCCACACTTTGTGCATCTGGGGAATTGAAAGAGGTCATCGGGCTTTGCGGGCAAGGGCCTTAACTATTGAGCCATATCTCCAGCTCAGAAATCTTTTAATATGAATATGTTTGATATTGTACTCCTTCAATTAGTAATGTAATTTACTTTCCTCTATGTCTCTCCATATCTTGATAGCTCATTTATTTCTAACACTAAATAATATCCCATCATAAATGATACTACCATTTCTTTAGCTATTCACCCAAGAGAGGATACCCAATTGCATAGTGTTTTAACATTTATGAATACAGCGACCATAAACATTTGGGCAGGTTTCTGTGGGGACAAATGCCTTCAATTCATTTGAGTGAATACCAGAGAGAATGACTGCTAAGTAAAACAATCAGAGCGTGTAGTTTTGTTTTGTAAGAAATTGCCAAACTGTCTTCCAAAGTGTCGGTGTTATTTTACACTCCTACTACTTATGAATGAGTATTTAAACTGCTCCTCATCCATACAAATACTTGTTCTTGCCTGACTTTCTTATTATAGTCATCCTAATGGCTTTATAGTTATTGATATGCAGTTTTAATTTACATTTCTCAGTGGCTCAGATTGTTGGGTAACTATCCATTGTTTAGTTGTCCTTTATATATTATTTTGGGTAAAATGTTAGGGAGGGGATGTCTCCTGGCATTCATCATTTATCTCTCTCTCTCTTTCTCTCTCTCTCTCTTTCTCTCTCCCTCTCCTTATTATGGATATGATGTGACCATTATATTCCTATCACTATGGCTAGAGTGTTTTTAAGTACCATGCCTTCCCTGCTATGGTCAATGGTAACCTCCAAACTATGAGCCAAAATAAACTCCTCCTTCTTTAATTTGATTTTGTTGGTGATTTGTCACAGTAATGAGAAAAGAAACTCATATGCCTGGTAAGCCTCCAATACATGGTATAAAAAATCTTCATTCATAACTGGTGAAATCTTATGCATATTTTCTTTCTCATTCGAACCCATTGCTAAGAGTAGAAAGGGGATTATATGATCACATACTAATGACTTCAGTGAAAGATCAGGGCCTCTGACCTGTGACTTTCTATGTTAAGGAAGGAAGAGCTCTATTTTGAAAAACTCATTTTAGTTGACCTGCAAATTTCAAAAGGTCTGTATGGTACAACCCATCTGCTATGGTTTGGATATGTCCCCAAAGGCACATTTACTTAAGGCTGTTGACATCCTGTGCTACTACTGAAAATTGATGACACCTTTTAAGAAGACAAGACTACTAGGAGAAAGAAAGTTCACTGGGAATGTGCCCATCAACAAGATTCCTTGGTCACTTTTTGCCTCACCTTGCTTCCTGGACACCATGAGGTGACCATTCCTGTTCCCCCATTCACTCCAGCCATGATGATCGTCTCACAGCAAGGCCAGGAGCAATGGGGCCAATCAACAAGGAAGAGGGACATCTGAAACCAAGAGATCAAATAAGCCTTTCTTCCCTACAAGGTTTGTTTTTTTACAGTTATGATTAGTACACACAAAAAAAAAAATGTGACTGAGAAGCAGGGTTACACCGATCAGCCTTTTTAGCAACTGGAGAAGGAGTCAAGAGAATCCAGAAGTGTGTGTGAAAGCTAGTCGGGTACAAGCAGTGCCAGAAACAACAAGAGAAACCCAGCCTGAAAAACAGAAGGTAGAAGCAGAGGGTGGAGACCTTGAGGTTGTCCTCTGACATTCCCATGAGCGCTGTGGTGCTCGTTCCCATACATACATATGTATGTACATGAGAGAGAGAAAGATAGAGAGAGAGAGAGACAGAGAGACAGAGAGAGAGAGACAGAGAGAGGGAGAATAACCAACAACCATATAATGGAAGCTTTCTTGGAAAACGAAGAGAAAAAACATCAGTGGATGTAGTGGAAAGTTATAGGCTTAGAATTGTTATTTGTGCTTTGTACCTTCACGTTGTTTAAATACTTTAGAAGATTAATTTCTTCAAATTAAGAACACTTTGAACATGTGTCAATTCCTAAACCTCTCCAGACTCGAATGAAAAATTATTCGCAACACTATATCAAGGAGAGAACTAAGAGTCACAGAAAAAAACTATGAATAGAAAAAAATGAGGAAAACTGAGAGAACTGAAAAGATTAAATATATGCTTATTATTAGTACTAATTTATTAAAGTAGATGCTTTTTAAAATTGCTTATATATATGTGGGGGGGCATGCCAGAGCCACTTGCTGTCTCAAAGGAATGCAAGATGCTTATGGTGGTTTGATCCGTGTGGCCCCCATAATCTTAATCTGTTCTGAAGGCTTGATTCCCCCCCATAGCAATTTTGGAATTGGAACCTTGTTGGAAGTGTGTTGTTGGGGGCGGGCTTATGGGGGTTATAGCCAGTTTCCATTTTCCAGGGTTTGGCACACTCTCCTGCTGCTGTTGTCCACCTGAGGTTGGCCAGGAGATGACGTCCACTCCATCCTCTGCTCATGCCATCATTCTGCCTCCCATCATGGAGGGTCCCCTCCAGTCCGTAAGCCAAAATAAACCCATTCCTCCCACAAGCTGCTCTGGTTAGATGTTTGTAGCAGCAAGGGGAAACTGGAAAATGCTTGTGCCACTTTCTCGTCTAGCAGACACAAGCAGTTGGGGAATTGAACCCAGGTTGGCAGGCTTTGCAAGGAATTTCCATGAACAGCTGAGTCATCTTCTAGCCGCAAAAGTAGAAGATATTTTAATAATTAAGTCGTTTCGCCTAGAAGGAAGCTATTGATTATGGCTTAACGATTAGGATCATGAATAGGGTCAAACACAAAGGAATGCTTTATGATCATTGAGGCTCCATTTATGCCTCCTCTCTTAATATACAGCCCAATCCATGCTCTGATAAGAAACCGGAGAACAGACCCATGAGGGGTTACTATTTGATATACAGTATGTGACTAAAACAAATTGATTACACACTAGCTCATTGCTGTAGAGAAAAATCAATAGCTACTAATGGGTTTTGCTCTTGGGGTTGGAAGTCACAAAAATATTATATTTCTGTCTTTGAATATTAGTTAATTTTTGGCTAATGACCACTTGGGGAAATCAAAGACCACAGAAGGCTAAGAGGTTCACATAAATTTCAACTACTATGTACTTAAAGAAAATAAAGTGGATTTTTATGTCAAGGGTGTGGTTTCTGACATGTCAGTTCTGGTAACATTTAATGAATATCATTCTGTCTGTCTTATGACTCCATTCTAGGTTAAAGGGATCAGGCAATATTTTTATATTATTTTTCAGAGACTTCAGAATCGATACAGACTAGTAGTTACTGATATAGTGGCTCCGGTTTCTTATTCAAATGAAAGGCTTCATTCTCTCCATGAGTCAATGGTACAAAAACTACCAAAGTCATCAAAACAAGAAAAATATAAGAAATATCACAGCCAAGAGGAGTTTTTAAAGACATGCTTAAACATGTGGGACTTGAATGAAACTATTTGAAAAAGTACATGAGATATTTACCAAGAAAATTTAGTAAAATGTGTTTTAGTCAATAATAGTTATTGGTATTGTCTCATTATTTCTGACAAGTTAATGAAGCATTATACTAATGTATATTTACTTGTGATAACAGATGATTTCAGCAGTGGAAGAGGAGTTCAGGGTTAATATGAACTCTGCATTATCTTCACCATCTTTCTGTGAATGTGAAACTACCTTGAAAATCACTTTTAAAATATTGATGTTCAGAAATAGTTTTCTTTTTGTTAGACATCTCTCTGAATATCCAAGTGAATATCTAAAGCCAAATGAGTGGAACATAGAAGATTTTCAGAGATGATTTATATGAAATTAAAACATTAACATTAACCTTGCCTGAATTTAATGAAAGAGAAAAACTGAGCTAAACATAAAATGACTAAATTTCAAATAAACATATTTTACCATTTTAAAATTGTTTGCTATATTCATGGGTTGCAAGGGTCATGAAATTGGAATAGAATGAAATGGAGATACTTCTATCTACCCCATGACCTGTGTAACCTCAGTCAGAGAACTTGAAAGCTAATGTCTGAAGGTTGTTCTCAAATGAACCCTAGGGTTATTTTAATGACCTTTGCTGAATCTAATTGGTATACAATTTATTTTCTTGTGACCTACTGGAGTTTACTTCCTCACAACAACAAGGCTGAGTTTTATCAGCATTGCAGACAAAAGCTTAGGACAGTCTACTAGAACAATCCTTGCCCCTACTATTGCCCTGTACAACCAGCATGATGGCCACAGACCCAGGCTAGCCCAGAGGATACAAAAGACATGGTAGTAAGGTCTAGTTGACACAGGGAATTTTTTTCCAAGTCATCAAGTAGCCTGCTAACACAGAACTGGAAACAAGCCCAACAAAGTTAGTGACACTACCAGGCAGCCACCTCAGAAGACATTGTCTTTATAAAAGAGTTATTTGGCTGGGCAGGATGAGCAGCTGAGTAGGACCTAAGTTTCTGGTTTTGGTGGTGTACTTGTAGTCTCAGGGCTATGGAGGCAGAGACAGGGAAATTCCTGTGGCCCAATGGAGTCTCGCTGAATGGGTGAACTTCAGAGTCAGTGAGAGACTATCAAAAACAAGTGCATGACAAGGCTGAGGATCAACACAGGTCAGGGGTCAATTACCTTTTTAAGTTCATCAAATACTGTCTTTGCATTATGCTTATTTGGCCCTTGTTTGAAAGGAGTTAAAATTTATTATTCTGAGGGAATTCTTAGACATAAACAATGCACTTACAGTGAAGAGGTGAACATCTGTATGAGACTTCCTTTCCCTGCCAAGCGGAGCCACCTGACAGACTACCTATAGGCTACCACTGAAGTTTTCCAGAAAGTGGGGCGTATTTCCACACCCATCTGTGGGACGAAATGTATAGCCTTAAGATTTTAAACTTATTTATTGTTAATAATCAGATACATAGTGTGAGTAAGTCTTGTGATGGTAAACCCATGTTTTAGACAATCTTCTCCTTGCTGCAGACAAGAACCCAACAAAAAAGCAGCTTATGGAGGAATGGGTTTGTTGTGGCTTACAGACTCAAGGGAAGGATCCATGATGGCAGGGAAAATGATGTCATGAACAGAAGGTGGACATCACCTCCACCACAGTACTGCAAACAGCTGCAGGAAGGTGTGCCAAACATGGGCAAGGGGATGCTGACTATAACCCCCGTAAACCTGCCCACAACAACACAGCTCCAACAAGGTTCTAATACTCAAATTTCCATCAGCTGGGGATGGAGAATTCATTGCCCATCTCCCTGTCCCCAACTTGCTGAGGGCCCTCCTCAGCAAAATTGCTGGACCAGTCCATAGGATGAGGAGGGTAAGAATTGTACAAGATATAGCCACTTTTTTCTTTGTTAAGGGGGAGGGGCAATGTCTCTGGATATTCTCCCCATCATGGCTCCTACAATTTTGCTGTCCCCTCTTCCTCATAGTTCCCTGAGCCAATGTGGAGGTGAGTTTTAAGTCCACTTTAGTGTTCAGATCTTAAGAGTCTCTGGATTTCTTCTTTGGACTATGTTGGGTATCCTTGGTGTCTGTCTCCATTGCCCTTTCATAGGTTATCTGACTTGCTGTGGAGGTAGCTCTCTTGCTCATCTCACCACTTCCTCAAAGGTTTCATTTGGGCCCTAGATGATGAGTTAGGAGTGGTTCATCTCCTTGCCTGAGAGTCAACTATCATCTCAGGTCCTGTCGGTGGTAATGGGTTGCCCATGGTTTTCCTTGCCTTCTGAAAAATAGAAACAGAATCTCCAATGGAAAGTGAGATCAATGTAGGTTAAATGAGACATTGTTATTTGGCGAGATTCTAATGCGTATAGCTGTTCTGGAGACCCCTGCTTAGTGAGGATTTTCCTTTGGAGTCCAGGTTCTTAGTCTCCATAAGAATTTGACTTGGATTCCAATTCCAGCTAAGGGTTCATTGCCACTGAGCAGATCTCTTAGCCAATCAGCACACCATTGATTACCCTCCTAGGTTTAGCACCACTATTGCACAGATGAGAATTTCTTGGCTTGCTGGTCTCTGCCATATAGCAATGTCCTCAGCGTTCTCATAACATCAGTAGGTGTATTTCAATGTCCTCTGTTTTCTCTAAATAGCATTGTACTCTTAAAATTTTATTGACTTGAATTTACTCTTTGTAAACAAGAAACCAAAGAGAAATTCGGAGCAATAAAGGGGGCAGGGGAGGGAGGTGATGGAGGCAGTAGTGGAGATAAATAAAAATGTGTGTGTGTGTGTGAAATTGTCACAATAAAACCTACTTCTTTGTATGCAAACCAAAGATTAATAAAAAGAAAATAGGAAACCAATGAAGCATTTTTCAATAAAAGGGTCTGTAGAAATAAAAATGATTATAACTTTACTAGCTACAAGTGAACTCAGTTCTGCATATATTTATGGCTATATAAGTCTATAAAACGCACACACATATGTTAGTAATGAATAATAATTGTAAGCATTGTTCCTCATAACTTAAATATATCACAAAAGCCAAGTCAATGTTTATTTTTATATTAAGGAAATCTGAATGAAGAAAAAGGTAAACACTCCGTTGCTGTCTATTCTCACAAAGATGTTTAGGAGTACTTCGGTAATATTCTAGGAAGTCACATTGTTCCTGTCTTGGAAAACATTCATTCACATCAAATGACCTCAATGAAACCAGGCACAAAGACTGATCTAAGGGGTATCATTTTCAGACCACTGAAGATATTTCTTAGCTAGTTTTTACAACCTGTGTACAGTAAAAGATATTTTGCATATTCCAATGGGGCCAGGAGGAATCTGTTACTATAAATGTCCATTAACCATTAAAATTATTAGATAGTATCTAAGAGACAGTATCAGACAAGTTTTTGTGAGAGTGAGCTCAATCAGACAAAAATATAAACTTCAACATTCACCTCATGAGTAACCTTGAATGACTTACTTAATCTTTACATACCCTGGTTTTCTCATCTGTAAAATGTAAATAACCGTGCCTGCATGATGGAATTTCTATGAGCATTAAATAAATACCACATGCCTAGCATACAGGAAGCCATAAAAAGTTACCTATTAGTATACCTAAGCAAATCATATGAACTATCTGTGATTATTATCAGGTGTAACATGATTGAGTATTGAGCATTAATCATTAATTCCCTGGTAGTAAATTCAATAGTGTTAATTTTCAGGTATCTCACTGCAATAACCTTAGGTACTAAAGAATCTCACATTATTCATATTCTCTTATAAATGCTACCAAAAAAGGACTTTCATCACAAAAAATAAAGGTGTTTTCTTCTAGGTTATGATACTACTTCACTATGGAAATTTGGTAAGATCATTTATCTTTTCTTCAGTTCACAAATGTCTACATTTAAAATGATAGAAGACTCTTCCAAATCTTAGATTATAAAACTGCTTAAAACTTTCTATCAGAGAAATATGTGTGTGAATTTTACATTTATTCCTGGTTTTCTAGAACTCCACCTTTTCTCAGTGTTTGAGGATTTTTTTTTTTTTTGTAATGATTGGTCCATATAAAATGGCTTCCAATTAGTGGTACATATTGACATCAGAACTAACTTCTGAGTCCTGGAATCACTGTTAGAGGCTGACCTGAGAAATCTGACCACCAGGTCTATATCTGGGGTCTTCCACTTCCAAGTTTACTGTCTCTGTTAGTTCTTCACATCAGTGACCAAGTATCTGACAGAAACAAAGGAGAAAAATTATTTGGTTCAGTTTCAAAGGAAAATCTTTCAAGGGAGGGCAGCCTGACAGAGCAAAGAAGCTCACTACATGGTGGCCAGAAAACAGCAAGGAAGGACCTGCAGGTTTGTTGTGACCTGCATCCCCAGAGACTGCTTCCTCCAAATAGGTTAACTTCCTGAAGTTTCCAGAAATTTCCAAAACGTCCCCACCAGTTGCCTAACAAGCAAGGCATGAGCCCTTGGAGGACATTTCATATTCTAATCAATACACTTACTGTAGTCTTTAACTTAGTTTCTTATTCTGTAAATTAATCATAATGATCACATTTTCTTAATGTTATTGTCAGAAGAAGTAAATAAGCCCATGTGTGCAGAGAAGTTAGTACTTTCTGAGTGGTAGTGTTATTATAAATATGCTTCAATTCTATAGCTGTTTTCACAACTTGTTATATCATTTATTAGCTTATGCTAATTGTGTAGAGTAAGAAGTTTTCATGATGACTTACCCATATATGCATACATGTATAGATTCTATACAGACTGGATCACTTTCCTTAAAATCTCCTTTTCTTCCTTATCCCTTCTTCCTCTCATGATAGTCTCTTAATTAACATTCTTCTTTGGATCTTGATCCTCACCTTATTTTCTCTTTTCATTCACAGAAGAGTGACTCAGTAGTAGATAAAGTCAGGAAAATCTAGAATTAACAGCGTGTGTTAAGTGCAACCTGAGTCGCCTTCAGCTCTGCATTCTGCTAGATGTAGTGACAAAACCACACGTACTGCTTTCTTTGGCTTCCTGGCTGCTCTCTGACCACATTTTCCCATTCACTTTATAGAGATAGACCTCTGGATGACATTGACTGTACACTGGTATTTACAGATGTGACTTGGTAAATTTCCCATTTAGAGAAATCGTGTTAGGATTCAATACAAGCAGGTTAGCACTGTAAGCACCAAGTCATGTCGGGTGAATGTTGAGAGCTCTGTAGAGCAGTGACTGATGCCAGGGCCTATTAAAAACCCAATGCACTTGCTGTACCCATAGATAAAAGAACTATTCCGTCATAAGTTTTCTGTCCAAGGGCCATTCAGACAGCTGTTAAGTGACAGCCTAATTCCCAGATCCATTACAGAGGCTTCACTAAATATAATCTCATGCAGGCATATATATTTATGACATTTCCATAGGTTTCTCTATACATATTTTTTCTTCATCTGAAAGAGCATTTTCTTTTTCTTTCTTATCCTTTCAGTAAAAGCACGTGTTTGGTGTTATTTAAGGCCTAATGTGCCACAGCGGAGTAGTATATGAGATCATAAAAGGCTCTAACAGTTATCAAAAGCCTCAGGCATTTAATCATCTGTAAAAGTCAGTTATGGTCTCATATACTTTCCCACCGTGAACATTACTCCTCTTGTATGACAAGATAAAAATATCCCTTTAAAAACAAATTAAACAAACTACATCATCAAAAAAATAATAATAAATGGCTACAGTCCTCCTAAGAATTTGAAGTTATATACTACTGCTTACTTCTTTCACTGTACATTAATTATTATTGTTTTGTGCAGTACTTTGAATATGGTATGAACTATGTAAGTGTTAAGTATTATTGGTGTTTTTAAGTGAGGTTAGTTTAGACTCCTGGATTAAATGAAGAATAGTACATGAGGAATGTACTTTAGGGGAATGAAAGGAGATTTGTGACTAGACACATGTCATTCCAGAGAAGACAGATATTTTTAATTACTCAAAATGTCTTACATTGTGTACTCAGGATGGATTATACAAATGGTGGAAATTTGCCTAATGAATAGTGCTCTACTTCATATATAAAGAATGGCATTACTGATTGCCAGTTAAAATAATCATTAAAAATTTTTAATATAAATTATAAGTCTATGTAAATGCATAATTTCAACTAATTTCCATTTCAAACAGGATTCTCATTTTACAAATTACACACACACACACACACACACACACACACACACACACACACACACACACTCACTCACTCACTCCACTGAGTCAGAGCTGAAGTTAGTATGTTTAAAATAAAAATCTTTCTGGACCCCGTCTGATTTAAAATTATAGCCTATGTTTTATTTACAAAATAATTAATTAATAGTTAATTCATGATCATAGCTTTGCAATAAGGAATATCACTTTTCCACTCAATACTTGTAACTGAATTTCCTCCACCTGCTTCTAAACAAGTGAGAGAAGTTGTTTTCAAATTCTAGAGCCCTCCATAGCATTGTTTAATTTCTACAATTTAGCGTGAAGGTAAAATAATTTTATGGCTATCTTAAAAGTATTGAGTCCTTGAACCAAAAATGGAAAGATGTAATTTACAAGGATTTTGAGAACAGACTCATTTGTGCAGCCAATTTGACCCAAGCCTTTTCTGATTTTTATATTCAGGTCCACTCTGTGCTTTCTCCCTTCTAATTATATTGTATTGTTTTTCTTGGGGAGTGAGCTATGAAGAACACTTTTGTTTATTGACAGAAATGGAACTGAAGAATATTTTCATGGAAGATTTATGATACATCGCCAATTACATCTGGATTGCAGATAGCAAATTAGTTTTGGATTTGTCTCATTCAGAAATCATTGACAAGGGTGATTCATCTTAATGATCTTACAGAGGAATTATAACAGATCATAGCCTGCACCACAAACGATGCCGCTACCCGCATCTATCATGATTATATAGTGGCCAAGTTCTAGATGAATGAGACCCAGCAGTGACAAGTAAACAATAATAGGCGGTGTGGAGATATGTGTGATTTTACAACCATATTTTTTGCTGAACAGATTAAATATTGAGTATTTTATTGTGTTTCAATTATGTGTATTAGAATCCTGAAGACATATCACCCTGAAATGCACCAATAAAACCTGTTAACCTCTTCCTGATATATGATTATAATAATATCTGTTGATATGATTTCTAGGGTGTGATTATTTTATTTAAACTAAAAAAAAAAGCTAGAGGAGCTTTAGACAAGTTTCAAATTTAGGAAATTCTGTTTCCAAAAAAGTGTGGCTTTCTGCAGTCCTGGTGTACCATGAGTTGGTAAAAAATAGGCCACTCCCTCGACACTGGAAATAGCTGTAGAATATATTTCTAATATTGTGGGGAAGCTTTTTATGCAGGCTAACTTCTTGCCTGCTAGCCCGTAACTAGTAAAGTTAGAACTAAGACCTAGCCAAGTTCAATGTGTTCTGATGACATTTCATTTTCCAGTCATGTCTTACTTGAGAGCATATTTAGGTTATCAAGAATCAAATTTGGAAGCATGTGTTGATTGGGTCTTATTCTTGCATGTGCTCATTTTGATTATGGGATGATCCATCACTAAATATTTGCGTCAAGTCTTTTATTTTTGATCCAGTTTCTCATTTTACCATTTATACCAGATTAGGTGTGGCAAAGGTGAAACTTTCCCCAGGTCAACTTCACTGTCCCCTGCGAGGTCAGTCACGTGTGTGGATATTTCAACAATCAGGTTATTGGACTGTGGAGAAAGTGATGCCATCTTCACCCTCAGGGTTAGACTCAGAAGTTGCTCTCTGTGTGACTTCATGCTTTTCCCTGGATGGAAGGAAAGTTCCTGGAAGAAGGGAGTCAGCAAATCCCAAATCTGGAATATGGAAGATGCTTCATTCTCTGAATTACTAAATGGAAATCTATTCCCCATATCCCAAATTGAAATAACATAATGAATTTCTGTTGAATCAAACTATTGAAAGTTGGGGAGTTAGAATTATGTTTTTAATAATAGATTAAGCCAATAGAGTGCATCCACATATTTAAACAAAAATTAATAATTCTGACTCTCCTAAAAATCTTATCAACTCCATATTTCCGTTCCCATATACTGTCATTATTATTTTTGCAAACTTTTCTCTTGAAATTTCCTATGAGTATCTCAATCTATATTTAGATCTTTTTATATCAGATACATTTTTATAAAGTTTCTTTATTTTATCGTTAAGCCACAGTGTAAAGCTGACTCTGAAAGATAGTCCACCATTACTAGAACATCTTGTGTTTCTAACAAATAATTAGTATTTTATTATTAAGAGTTTAAGATTAAGAATAATAGAAAATCCTTATAGACTTTCTTCCAAGGTCCAGAAATAAAAATGTCTCATGAAAACTGAACCTTCCCAGTCACATTAATTTTTATTCATTACAAGTAGAGCTACTTTCTTGAATTTGATGCTTAACACCTCTGCATATTTCTCCATCATTTAACTCAAATACTTAAAGAAATAGGCAGTAGGATTTTATATGTATTTATGTGACATTAATATATAAATAAATACATAAAAATGCATGCTGGTCTACATTTTCTTCTTATTTTGCTTTTTTTAATACTCATATTAAAACTGCATTTTTAAAAAATTAATGCTTATTGAAATATATAACTTCAATTTATTCATTGTATCTGCTGCATTCCCAGGAAATGGCTGTGCCACCATACACCCCTTCCTGTTTAAGTAGACTTTAAAAGTGTTTCTAAGATTTTTGTTTCTTTAAAATCTCCATTAAAATTGCCATATCCTATGTGTGGCCTGCTCTCTGAGCTCCTCCAGGTTTTGCACTGACTGAAAGTGAGTGATCTCTTCAGGTCTGAATTCCACAAGTCCTTTTATCTTTAGGTCCCAAAACATAATGCAATAATTACAAGAAAACTTCATTATGCACGTCTTCTTTTGTAAATGTTCGAAAGTTTCCATAGAGCACATGTGTGGTCATAAATATGGGGATTATAGGGAATACTCATTAAGATCAACAGATTCTGCTGTGGCCACTAGCAATGCTAAAAGGACAGTGTTTTTAAAAAATATTTTATTTACTTATTTGAGAGAGAATAAGAGGCAGACAGAGAGAGAGAGAATGGGTGCACCAGGGCCTCCAGCCACTGCAAACGAACTCCATACACATGTGCTACTTTGTTCATCTGGCTCTACAAGGGTCTGGGGGAACTGAACTTGGGTCCTTCTGCTTTGCAAGCAAAAGCCTTACCACTAAGCCATCTCTCCAGCCCAAGGACAGGGTTTTAACATAGCCACCAGGGATTTGCTACAACAATGCTTTGTGGGTGGTACTCCAAGATTAGGCACATGCTCAGCATTCAAAATAATGTGTGGTTTTTGTTTGTCTTGTTTTTGAGACAGTGTCTTCACTCTAGCCTGAACTGACTTGGAACTCACTGTGTACCCCCAGACCTGACTGGAACCCACAGTGATCTTTCAACATCTGCCTCCCTAGAGCTGGGACTAACTGCATGCATCACCACACCTGGCTCATGCTTTGATTTTGAGCTGAATCCACATCACCATGAGCTCCCCGTGGTCCCTGAACAGAACAAGACAGTCCTCATCACCATGAGCTCACATGGTCCCTGGAGCAGAAAAAGTTGGAGCAAGGTGTCTTGTGTTATAACTCTCAAGTCCTTGACTTGGATATGAAATGCATCACTTCTGTTCACTTTTCCTTGGCCATCACAAAACTCCCATGCCTTCAACTTGAAGGCAACAATGGATTTACTCCCCCACAGGCTAGGAAGGAGTGAAGAACTGAATACACATCTTATATCACATGCTACATTTCATTTAACATTAATATAAATTAACATTAGTGCAATATCTTGTCAATAACTCAAAAAGTTCCTCTGAATGTAGTCAACAGTAAATAAGAGGCATTAATAACACATTATATCATTACCAGTAGTTGATATTGTCAGACGTTTTCATTTCTGTCAACCTGGTTGGCATGAAATAGCATCTTAACATTGGTTTGAAGTTTCTCCTCTGTGGCTGGAAATGGGGACAAGTGACTGTTACTTCACACGCTTCCTCACTTCTGACATACGGTGAGTGTTGATTTGTTTTTCTATCAAGTTGTCATTCTCTTTTTTTGAAAAAAAAGGCAGTTTAAAAAAATATTTTGGTTTCTAATTCTATGTCATTTTTCTGTGCTCCAAATAGCTTTACAAAATCTGCAGCTTGTCATTTCACTTTCATTTATGGTGCTTTTTAATGCAGAGAGATGTTTAATTTGATGTTGACAACATATAGTTTCTCTTCTATGATATTTTGCTCTTTGTGTCTTGCTTAAACATTCTTCCCTAATCTTGTATAATAACTATAATTTATACTAGAAGTTTTTAAATTTCTATTTTGTGTATAATGACCTAGTCCACCTAAAGCTAGCTGGAGTAATAATATGGCATCTGTTTCCATGAACCTACTTACATAGCACCATATATGGAATTATCCTGTCATCAACAGTGTTCTCTGTTGACCTATAGTTTGTCCCTGTAAGCATGAGTCTTTAATAGTTTGTACGACCTTGACTTGTTTTATTTTTTTTTTTTTTGAGGTAGGATCTAGCTCTAGCCCGAGCTAACCTGGATTTCACTATGTAGTCTAAGGTTGGCCTCAAACTCACAGTGATCCTCCTACCTCAGCCTCCCAAGTGCTGGGACAAAAGGCGTGTGCCATCTCACTGACATACATCCTGGATTTATAGAAAATCCTGTTCACTGGTACCCTTGGTCCCTATTTTCAACCATTCATAGAACCAAAAATTGTGATTGTGCATATACTATGTGTCAGTGTTTCTGAGGACTGTAAGTCTATTAGAAATCAAAACAAACAAATATCTCTGCCTTCATTAAATTTCTGTTCTAGCAAATGTGTTGGACAATAACACGTAGAAGAAAAATCAATCATTTAATAACACATATAAGAAAAAAACCCATCATATAATATACAACAAATTGATACATACTATAAAAACTATGCTGGATAATCGGTTCCAGAAAGTAGGAGGCTAGGTTTAAACAGAAATCTCTCATTTGAGTAGATATTTGAGGAAGGGGCTGTTCAGATGTTCAGGGTCCGGGAATAATACAGGACAAACAGTTAGAATCTCACATTTCTCATGTCCAAGCATGTCTTATAAACTTTACAAGTGCTTGGAGTTTTCTGAGAACACAATCTTATTCTTTTTCCAAATTGCCTCAGCAACTTCTTGCTGTTTGTTCTTCTATATAAACATTTATATATAAACTCTTAGGGGAATGATGGTCTACACCATTGCATGGAAAGAATTTATGATCAAAGTGTGTTCAACTTCTAAACCAATCCTTGCTTTCTCCAGTGAAACTACGTAAATCAAAATAACAAAATGTTGATTCAAGTCTCTGTTCATTGGGAAATAAGGAGTAGCTTAAAAGGTCACAGCTGAGCACTGGAAAGTCTGAAGTCTCTGGCTGGAGACTGAAGGATCGGATCAAAATTACACTCTCTGCAATGTTACTTTGTCTCCAATATGTTACACATGAACACTTTACCAGAATAATTCTCAATTCCCTTATTAGTAAGAAGGGATTAACAGTATGCTTACACCCCCAGAGGTGTGGAGAGGAAACAGTAAGACATGTATCAACCGTCAACTAATTCAGTACAACTTTATGCAGCTTAGCATCATATATATATATTTTTTTGTATTTGGTTGGCAATGTCTGTCAGGAGTTATTTCATCGAGCTTTAACTCAGGGTCTCTACAGAATAGCAAATTCTACTGGATCAAGATAGTGTTTTGAATTTTTCTCTTTGTCAAAGCCTCTCAAGGGTCCATCGCCTTTGGGATAAACATCTAAACTTAAACATGTAATAAAACCTGTTCAGCCTCTGCTGAGTACTCTTAAATCTCACTTCCAACTCTCTTCCACACATACTTGGCTCCACTGACACCCAGTCTTTGCTCCTGCCATTCCCGTTTCTCAAAACGCCAAGTCCTCCTTGTCTCTTAAGACTGCTAAGAAGATATCAGGTCAGTGTTACTTTCTGTCATTTCTAGTTGTGGGTAGAATGGGACCTTGTGCTATTTGATCTTAATGTTATAAGTACAAGACATTAATTTTCATGAGTGCAAAGGCTTTAGGTCAGACCCATCTTGATTGGCTTGCAGATGAGTGTAAAATACAGTTGAATTAAGGCAAGGCAGAATCCTTGAAAATCTGTGACCTACAAAATTGGATGTGTTCTAATAGCCCCAGATAATACTATTATTGGCTGAAGATTTGAGCCCGACATCCCTTTATGGCTCTGTGTGAATTTTACAATGGCCTTAATATGGCACTGTATGGTTCTTCCAATTCTGATGAAAGGCCCATCATGACTTGATGTTGAACAAAACATCCTGTGGATTGAATTTGGTCTTAAATGAAGGTAATGGTACCTATTGGATGCAATCTACAGCCCCCAAAAATCTATTTTCATGCTCCCTCTTGCCTATAAAGGAGCCCTCCTGATTCAGTGAGCATATTAATTGCTTTCTTTTAGGGAGTTCTATGCCTGGGAAATAAACTTGGCTGACCAGCCTATGAACCCAAATCATCTATTTTTTTATTGATTTACACTGACTCGCTTAACCTATTAAAGCACCTAATTTTGCTAGGCTCCATAGCAGACTGAAATTCTTCTTCTATTTATGGCACCTCTCTCCCCAAAGCCCTATGAGGTAAATGCTCATGAATGACAGTTGAAAACTTGGGCTCCAAACTTCTGGATTGCAGTTATTAGACCATTCTCTCAGGCAGTGGCCAATTGAGTCCTTGCATGTAAATTTCTATTGATAATTATATTCATCTGAGTTCTGTTTGGCCATTTATTCACTTCCTCACGTATACTATGTCATGTAGTATAGAAAAATGTTGTTATGCTCTCCCGACAATTACATTTTCTCATATCTGTGCATCTCACATACCATGTTAGGATTATTTTTTATACATTCCAATTTCAAGTTCACAATACAATTTGATTCTTCCTTTCTCCTACACCAAATGCATTTCTAGAAGTGATGCTAAGAAAAACTTATTCTTCTGAAAAACACCATTAAGAAAATTCATTCTATTTGTTTTTAGGCTTACATTGCCCATTTAAGCAAACAATTTTATTGAGCTATGTACATTGATGCACACATCTTTTTGAAAGTTTCTACGTTGTACAGTGACTCCAACATCATTTGCTGGCTATAGACCATAAGGAAAAATTGTGAGGCTTGGAAAGTGTATAGCTTTCAGAACTAATTCTTACCCAAAGTCCCATTGTATCACAGGATGACTTGTTCCAATTTATTACTCTATCTCAAGCTTCAATTATTTCTCTCAACAGTAAACCTAAGGTCTAGGACTTACCAAACCAAGTTTCCAAGATTTACATATACAAGTGACCTAGAAATTAACTATAAAACTCCCCATTTTAAGTGCCTTTAATATAAGCACACACTGTCAAATACCAGTATATTTAGGTGGTTTCCATAAACTTAGTCCTGCCTCCACTCCTTTATATATCAAACTTACCCTCATTCTTCTAAGTTTCCACTAAGGAATACTTCACCTAAGAAGACATCTTTAATGTGTGGGCTGATTACAGTGTTCTTTCTACATACATGGCTCATATACCACCCTATGCACATGTCTGCGATAGGACTTGCAAAGCTCACCTTCAATTTAATTGTTTTGTTCTCTTTTCAGACCACAAGCCCCTTCAAAGCAAGCATTTCATCTTTTATGAAGAAGAAGCCCCAGCACAACTCTTAGTATACATTGGGCACTTAATAAATATTTAAAGAATAAAGGCAGGTGAATCTTGCTTTTTTTCCCCTCTATGTCAGAAATGCTCATTACTCAAGGCATGTATACTTGTTTAAACTTGTTTTCACCCAAATGGAATTCTGCACAGTACTTTGCATGTATTAGCAGCTCCATAAACATTTGTAGAAAAAGTAAATGAATAAATAAATAAAGTATAAATTCACCGAGAGTTATTTTTCCTCTAGAGCTCCAAGCAACATTAAAAATAAGAGGAAGGAAGTGATCTTATTACAAAATAAAATCTATGTGCTCCTGATGATCTTTTTAAATAATAAAGCACAGGTGTAAATTCCTAGGGCAAAGGGGGGGGAGCTCCAGTAATTCACCCACTCTGAGATTTCTGTACCTTTCATCCAAATTATATTCACTGTGCATACAACCTGCAAACATTGGCACAGCATGCTTATATTTTAAAGCTTGGCTATTATGGAGAAAACAGCCTGCCAATGATTAACAGTACAACTCATTTAAAAAAAAATAAGAATTTTTTTGTGAATAATTGCTTTGCCAAAAAATGAGAAAACCATGGTTGCCAATGAGCCCAGAGTGAATGAAAGCCAGGCATGGAGTAGTTCCTTCTTCTCTCTGCCCCTTCCCATACAGGACCCTCCTTCTCCCTGTTACCTGGCTGGGGAGATTGATCCTGTGAAAACCTGCGGCAGATGAATTGCTCAGAGGGTGTCAGAAGGGAATGTTTCAGTGCACATCTTCACACTATTCTGCAATTGTTATTTTTCATGGGTGTCCACATCCTGGTAATATATCCCTAGATTTGACTGTAATCTTGCTGCTGAGCTCGCCTGCAGGTCTCGTAAACTTGTTTTAGTGCAGCCTTAAGTCACAGATCCTCTGTAACCAGACAGATAGTGCTACCCCGTAACATCTATTAGAGAACACATCTGCACTTACATCTCCTACTAATAAATGTTTTCACAAGGTGAGAATAGTCTGTTGAATGAAAACATGCAAAACCACTAAGTGGCTACTCTCCCATTGCCTCTGTAATTAAATGAGTTATTCCTAATGAATGTTAGGTTGTCTAGAATGGTATTGTATTCCTTTGATTCATATATTGCACCATATTCTCCATAATAATAAAATTTGTTTATACTATACATTACTATTAAGAACGTAATCTAAATCTCTTCAGGGATACAACACATTGGTAATTGTGTTTTGAAGCTTCCCGGCTTAAAGTCTGGAGAATAAGTGGATATGAAATTTTAGGAAACTGATGAATAAGGGCAAATAATACCACAATGTGTAAACAGTGCTATTTACCTTCTCAGCTAAATCATTTAGAACCAATGCTCGCTCCAAATGATAGGCACAACTGGAAGTATATCAGTTAAATCCTTTTTTAAAAAAATACATTATTTATTAATTTACAAGAAGAGAGAAACAGAGAGAGAGAGAGAGAGAGAGAGAAACAAAGAAAGAATGGGTGTGCCAGAGACTCTAGCCACTGTAAAAAATAAAATAAAATAAAATAACTCCAGATGCATGCACTTTGTGCATCTGGCTTTGTGTGGGTTCCCAAGAATGGAACCTGCTTCATTAAGCATTGCACATAAGCACCTTAACCACTGCACCATCTTTCCAGCCCCAGTTACCTATTCAACTCCCTGAGAACAAATACCTGACCAGAGCAACTTAAGGAAAGAGTTTATTTTAGCTGACAGCTCCATAGGGTACAGACCATTCTGGTGGGAAAGGCATTGCAAGAATGGAGAGCTGGTCATCACTTTTGGCAAGCAGGAAGCAGAGAAAGAACAGAAAGTGACAATACATTAAGCCCCTCACCCCCATTGACCCGACCCAATTCCTCCAGCAATGATCTACTTCCTAAAGGTCCTAGAACCTTCTGAAACAGCACCACAAGCAGGGGACTGTGTGCTCAAATGCCTGAGCCTCTGAGGGTCCATTTTACATTCAAACCACAGCAAATTGCATTCAGTCCAACTTTTAAAAAGTCCTCATAGTCTTTAACAATCCCACCACTGTTGAAAAATCCAAATTTCCAAGCCTCATGTGAAACTCAAGGCAGTCTCTTAACTGAGAACCCTATAAAATCAAAAGGCAAACTAATACTTACAACATAGAATGGCAGAGAGTAAATATTCCCAATCCCAATGTAGGGAATGGGAGCATATCAAGGGAAGGCTAGACAAAAGCAAGACTGAAATCCAGCAAGACAAACAGCAAATCCTGCAGAAAACTGTCCAGTATCTTGGATTCATGATGAAATCCTCTGGACTTCAAAAGGTTTGGGTAACCCACCCTTCAGCCCTTCTGTTTAAAGTACACATAGCCTCTCCCCTATGTAATATCTGCTCTGAGGCTATACTTTCCCTTGGTGGATGTCCAAAGATCCTGGCACCTGCAACTTCCTGGGATCTACATCGTAACTTAGGTTTCACTTCAAAACTTCAAGCATTGGCCTCCCAGGATCTCCTGCATGGATTCTGAATTTGCCACATGTTGTCTGTCCTCAGCAACTCTCTGGAATGATGGGACAATAATCATTAAGCTCTTCAATCTTACATTTTCTTATACCCACAAAACCAGTTTTGGATGCACTGCCATGTTCTGGGATGGAGTTTGAACCTCAGTTGTAGCAGCCTCTATGTGCCATAAAAAATGGTTTCCAGAAATTTCCCCTACTGACACACACCCTTGCTAAGTCATCTGTTGAGGTAATCCTAAAATAAATGTTCACATACAGCATCATAGTAGGACTACGTCTTGGGACTTCCGACATCAGAATCATGTTGAGATAAGAGGAAGAACATGGATTGAAATGTACAAAGTCAGAAGTTAGTCTGAAAACAGTTCTTCCAATGACATGAGCACATGACGAGCATCCATAAGACTTGATGGGCAGCCAAATGTCTGTAAAGAATTCCATGGGAGTGCAGTATATACGATTGAATAGGGTTTAACATACGCTGTCTGAAAGGTGAAAAATTCACTGGACAAGCTGAAATTCCTGCAGGCACAAATGCCCATAACTCAAAAGCATGAGCTCTTAGTATCAGGCGCCCTAACCCTCCTTTCATTAGAGCTTTATCTACCCCTGTTCTCACCTTCACCCCCAAAAGCAAACAAACTCAGAAGGCTGAGGCAACCAAAAGCTGTTGAAATTTGCTCCCTAGCTCCTGCTCAGTGTCTCCTCTACAACCCTGGCCTTTCAGATAGACCAGTGCTGCACTCTGGGGGCCACTGCTGCTGCTCCTGCCACATGCCCACTTGGCCTTTGGAACACTCAGGTGCTGTGACTGTGTCTGGAAGCCCTCTCTTTCTTTTCCCTCTTTCTCACATGACTCTAACTCCAAACATCTAACATTGTCCACCATTGGGCGGACATCATAAGGAAGAGGGCTTATTAGCTCCCCAAATATCTTGACAACAGAAAGCCACAGAATCTTGCAGAGAGCAAGGCAATCTGTGTATAAAGTCACGTGTCTTTGGCAACCCGATTCTCAATAATGGAAAAGAAATTGCCTTTCTCGTGTGAGAGGAAAGCCTATATCTGGAAACTGGTATCTCTATTGACATGGCTATTACTAAATTATTGTCATGTGAAGAAGTGATCCAGAAGTATGCAGGCAAAAAGGCAACGCTAAAAAGTGATTACAGAGTGGTGTTAAGGAATGTGGTGCTTTAAAACATTATTTTTCTGAATGTAAATATGTTCCTGAGAGTTATTAGCTTTAGTTTTTTTTAAGAAAAAAATGTGATTTATTTTCTCATTAATTCTTACACATTAGTGTCACATTTTGTATTTTTCCCTTTACTGATCTCTCTGAATTGTGTACATGTATCTTTTTTTTTAACACCTCTGTCTACCCATGTTGCCGGCAAGTCAAGTGAGATTTTTAAATTATACTATATTTTTCCCTTGGGGTAGGGTGATATGGGATACAATGAAAATGTGCCTTTTATGTATAGAAAAAAGAATTCTCTGTTTTACAAAATGAATTTATTTTGGAATGCACTTGTGTATATCTCACTTTATGCTACTAACAACAGTGCTCTAGGATATTTCCATTATTAACATTTTTTGACTATGCATGTATTATTTCAATTTTCTCCCCAGATTTCCAAAATACCTATAGCACAGGTACTAGTGCCACCTTGAAGATGAGAATATAAGCACTGATAGTAACCTTACCCATCATGCAAGTTCATGTGCCTCCAATTAGCATGTGAGCCTGATCTCAGAACTTTGTCTCCACGTCTCCACTCCCTCCTGTGTTGGTTAAATGTGGATTTCATCAGAGGGAAAATATTCCAAAAGAAATAAATTAAAGCTTGTCTTTTTCTTATTTCCCTTTTTCCTTCTTTCCTTTCTCATGCATCCCGCCCTATTCTTGAACTCACTATATATTCAAAGTTGACCTTGAACTTCTGATTCTCATGCCTTTATTTCTCAATGGCTGGAACTACAGACATGGGCCTTCATGCCCAGCTTATGCATCGATGGAGTTCAAGCCCAGGGCTTTGTTCATGCCAGACCAGAACTCTAACAGCTGAGCTCTTGCTCCAGCTAAATGCAAAAATTCATATTCAGAAATAAGCAAATGGGTGATCAAATCCATATCTGCCCCAGTTTCTGCCCTCTGCTAGCTCTCAAAAGCCATCTCATGTGATACTCAAAGCCTGCTTAAAAACATCCTGTTTCTTTTATTTCCAATGATCTGGACTCCCACTCGAGCTTTTCAAGTCCAGAGGAATGTGTATAAGAAGCTCCTACTCTTTGTTATTCTCAAAGATCTTTGAGAAAATCACATTTGCCATCAGGAGCTATACTCTCCCTCCTACATCTGCCTCACAGCACTTCAGCTCCTTTCCTTCCCATCAGGCATGTCCAGCTTGGAAAGGATGTTCTTGCGAGTAGAGTGAACACACGAAGAAAGGCTTGCAGTGAAAAAGGCAAGGTGCTCTACATGTCTCCTGTGGAAGGCCACAGAGATTTGGACACTAACAGCCACCTAAGGAAAATGACATTTTCCTTCTACACACAGGATGCAGAATAGTGGTTTTGTGAGATTATAATCCCAATAGTGAACTGCAGAGCAGGAAATGTTAAGTCTAGTCCACAAACTACAGCTAAACAGA
>PVHP010021012.1:13422-30024 GCA_004024765.1 Zapus hudsonius | reverse complement strand
TTTTTTTAATATTATATTTATTCATTTTCAAACAGAGAAATACAGAGATAGAGAGAGAGAGAGCACCAGGGCCACCACCTTGTGGTCTGGCATATGTGGGTCCTGGGGAATTGAACCTGGGGCCTTAGGCACTGGAGGCAAGTGCCTTAACCGCTGAGCCGTTTCTCCAGCCCTAAAAAATATTTATATGAAAGAGAGAGAGAGTATATGAGCACCTCTGGCACATCTGGTTACTGGGGAATCAAACCTAGGCCATCAGGCTTTGCAAGCAAGTGCCTCTAACAGCTGAGTCATCTCCAGCCCCAGTTGGCTGCTCTTTTCAATGGAGAGGAATTTGCCATACACCAGGGCTGAGGCTGGATTGTGGAGCCCAGTACTGATATGGGGGTAAGGGGAGACTTCTGACCTGCAAGGGAGTGGCTCTCTCTAAGGTGCTGGGCTGCCAGCCCACTTACCTCCTGTTCATCCACAGAACCTTCTAGAAATTCTAGAGGTTGGGATGCCCAACACCTTGGCTTGGAGGTAGAACTGAGGCAAAGATTCACTAGACCACAGTGGGTCAGGTCAGGGTGGGTCCTCTCTCTGCTGACCCTTTCCTCTCTCCCTGCTCCAGGACCTTCGAGGCTCTGTCGAGCGTCTCTGTGAGTTCCTGGGCCGGCCTCTGGGCGAGGAGGCACTGGGCTCCGTGGTGGCACACTCGGCCTTTGGAGCCATGAAAGCCAACACCATGTCCAACTACACGCTGCTGCCCCCCAGCTTGCTGGACCACCGCCAGGGGGCTTTCCTGCGCAAAGGTGTGTGTCTGTGTGACCTGGGACAATTCCTCAGCCTCTCTGGGGTGGCTGGGACCATGGTGAACCCAGGATCACCTTCACTCCCAGAGCTCAGCAAGGGACCTATGGACATGCCTCTCTATCCAGGGCTCCCATACTGGTGCAAAGCATCCTGGGAACTGCCATAGCCAGTCAGAGCTGCATGAGGCTAAAGTTTTCCTCAGTCCTTCCTGCTGACTATGTTAGCAACCCAGGTGTGGTGGCACACACCTGCAATCCTAGTACTTGGGAGGCGAAGGCAGGAAGGTCAGGAGTCCAGCCTCAGTCACATAGCAAGTTTAAGGTCAGGCTGGGCTCCATGAGACCTTGTCTCACAAAACAAAACAGGATACTGGGACAACACGGGTTCCCACCCCACCCCCATCTCCAGCTTCTCTGCCATGTAATCATGTAATACTAGATGGGAAGGGTTGGGGGTATCAGCCCCCTGCAGGGAGCCCCATGACTTCACGAGGGGAGGTGACATGTTAAACCCAACATGTTCTTTTTTTTTGGGGGGGGTTGGTTTTTCGAGGTAGGGTCTCGCTCTAGCCCAGGCTGACCTGGAATTCACTATGTAGTCTCAGGGTGGCCTTGAATTCATGGTGATCCTCCTACCTCTGCCTCCCAAGTGCTGGGGTTAAAGGCGTGTACCACCACGCCCGGCTCTAACCCAACATGTTCTGATATGACTGGAATAGGCCATGGGTCCTAGGCCAAGATCTAGCCCATAGTGATCTCTCCCGTGACAAGAGGGATCTAGGGGCTGGGGAGCTAAATAGCTCAATTAGTAAAGAGCTTGTCATACAAGCATGAGGACCTGATTTTGAATCTCCAGCCACCCCCACAAAAAGTTGGGCATGGTAGTGTGTGCCTATAACTCCATGCTGGGAGGTGGAGACAGGAGGAACCCCAGGGCTCACAGGCCAGCTAGTGTTGCCTAATCGATGAGCTCCAAGTCAAGACCCTGTTTCACAAAAAGGTGGACGGCATTCCTGAGGAATAACACCCAAGGCGTTCCTCTGGGCTCCTCGTGTACACGTGCATTTACACACATACATGCACAATCAGTAGGGTCTTGCACTAGCTGGAGGCCCCCAGTGCACCTGGCAGGGGATCCAAGGTCATGGCCGTAGTGGGAGTCATGTAGGGTACTGTACCTAGGGGTACTTTGAGAGGGGCCCCGTTCTGGTGGGGGAGGCTGGGGCAGGCCACATATGAGATGGCACGTCACCGTACCAGTAGAAATACTGAGAGGGAGGCAAGTTCCAGGAAGAGATCTGAGAGGTCATGGGCAAACGAGAGCCACAGAGGTCACCTGGGGAGGGAAGGAGCTGGTCAGCATGGGGGTGGGGCTGCGGCAGGAAGTAAGTCGTGGTCAAGGGAGCAGGGAGACAGAGGGTCCATCTGACAAGGCCAGGCTGTGGGAAAGAAGATACTGGAAAACTTGGATAAGGGACAATGTCCCCCCCAACCTCCCCATCCCCTCCAGGGGTCTGCGGCGACTGGAAAAACCACTTCACCGTGGCACAGAGCGAAACGTTCGACAAGGTCTACCGTGAGCAGATGCAGGGCCAGCCAAGCTTCCCTTGGGATGTGGACCCAGAAGCCATCAGCCAGGACCAAAAACCTGACCCTGAGCCCAGCCCTGGCCCTGCCTCAGAGGACCCCCACCCAGGATCCTCAAAATAAACCCATCACTCTGACTGCTCTATGCTGCACTCCCAGGGGTGAGGGGAGGGTGGTGTGAGTGGGTGGCGGTGGGGAGGTAAGGGTCGGAGGCCGAGGTGGGGACCTGGTTCCACCACAAGGTAGGTATCGTCCTCTGCCCCATGGCTTGACTCACCTGTAATCCCAGCGCTCAGAAAGTGGAGGCAGGAGGATTACAAATTCAAGTCCAGACTGGGCAACTTAGACCCTGTGCCAGATTCCTGGATGTGATGGAGGGGGGCTGGGATGTGAACCCTTGGGGGTCTAAGGGTCCAAGGTCTGGACCTCTGGGTCTGAGGGAGGAGGGCTGAGGACTGGACTTCCAGCTCTGAGGAGGGCGAGAGTTTGGGAGAGGCTGTGGAAACAGACGCTTGTGCTACGGAGTTTAATCTGAGCAGAAATAAAGTAGAATACACGATCCCCTCCGTGGTGCTCACAGGCGGCTCTGTGGCTCCAGCTACCGCATCCCTCCCGCACAGGTTCAGTTCCTTCATTTCTCCACCGTCCTCCACCATCATGGGCTCTCTCCTCTTCTGGAGTCAGTTACCCACTCTCCGGAGCATGGCGGTGTAGGAAGCTTCCCCTCTGTCCTTGGTGGGGCGGCTCAGTCAGCCTCCTCAGCAGTCCTGTCCAGGGGGGACTGGCTGCCAATGGAGACCTTCTACCCATTTCCCAGGCAGAGACAGAGAGGTGAGGACTGTGTTAGGCTAACCCAGCTTGGAACAAGTGAACAGCCATCCCGTCCACTGTCCAGACCCGGAGGCCGAAGGCAAGAAGCTCTAAGGCCCATCGGTCTGAGCTCAGTCACCTGGCCAGGGCTCCTCTCAGCGTCGCCTCCCTGGTCCTGAGCCACGGGCCCAGTCTGATGTCGAATTATCACCCAACCTCCTTTGGGCTGGAGACAGATAGCGTAGGCGGCGGGCGGGGGTCATGGGCAGGGGCCCACCCCAGGGCTGAGACCAGGCCAAAGGACGGGAGTCTGTCTCACCCCAGGGGCCCCCTCCAGCACCCCGCTGCCTCATCAGGGCCCTGGCAGGAGTGTCCTTGGAGCCCCAGGACTTCTTGAGCTGTGAAAGGAAAAAGAGGAAGGTGAGCAGAGGTTCTTGCAGCCCAGAGGCAGGGAGGGAGGTAGAGGAGAAAGAGAGAGAGAGAGAGAGAGAGAGGGAGGAGGAGTCGGGGGTGGAGGAAGAGGAGATTGGAGGAGAAAGAAGAGGTAACTGAGATGGATGGACAGGAAGGAAGCTACAGAAGGGAAGATGAGACCTGCAGGAAAATAAAGCCTCAGCTGTTTTTTGTTTGTTTGTTTTTGTTTTTTGGGGGGGAGTTTTTCCGAGGTAGGGTCTCGCTCTAGCTCACGCTGACCTGGAACTCACTCTGTAGTCCCAAGCTGGCCTTGAACTCACAGTGATCCTCCTGCCTCTGCCTCCCGAGTGCTGGGATCCAAGAAGCGTCCACTCTTGCCTCCCACGTGGGGAGGAACAGGAATCAGCTGGCAGGCACCCGAGGGAGCAAATGTTTGTCAAGGGAGGTGATGATGGCTGGGTGAAGGCAGCTCTCCCAGATGGAGACGAGGACCTTGCCCTGCCCAGGACCGGGGGCCATGGCTCTGTTCTAGTTCTCACTTGGATGTGGACACTGCCGCCGGGCGGGTGTCAGCTCCATCTGGGGTTAGAGTGCCTGTTGCCTCCAAGTGACTCTGGAGCCCTGCAACTACCACATCGTAGCAAGAGAAAGTGACCTGCTTGGGCCTCACTGTCGGTGAAGCTAGGGAGAATCCGCTGGTCTTTCTTGGTGCCCTTCTTCTCCCCAGAACCCAGGTGACACTCAAATCCCCCGAAGCCAGCAAGTCCCACTTGAGACTGCAACGCTTCGATGCCTCACTTTTGACACAGATGAAATACATGAAATTCCCAGGTGTGGTGGCACACGCCTTTATTCCCAAGTACTCCGGAGGCAGAGGTAGAAGGATTGCTGTGAGTTCAAGGCCAGCCTGGGACCATAGAGAGTGACCTCCAGCCTGGGATAGATTGAGACACTACCTCAAAAAACAAAAAACAACAACAAAAAAAAAACATAAAATTTAACTGGCTCAGCCAGGCATTGTAGTGCACACCTGAAATCCCACCCAGCATTTGGGAAGGTGGATGCAGGAAGATCAGGAATTCAGGGCCAGTCTTGGCTACATGGAGAGGGCTATACACTCTCATAAAGCCAAAGAAATGAATACACTTCCTATTTTGGGGTTTGGGGCTCAGAGCAATGACCCCAGGAATAGGACTCACCTCACTGTCACCATCACTGGAACCTGACAGCTGGGACAGGCGGCTGAGGTCCCACAGGGAGCGACTGGGCCTGGTGGGTGGGCCACTGGCTGTCCTTGCACGCACACTCCTCAGGATGTCACTGAGAGCTGGCCCTGAGGTGGTAGGGGCCTCCTGTCCGTCCCCCTTGAGGATGCGACAGGCAGCCAGGCGCTGGGCCAGCTGGCCTTCAGGCAGCAGTGGGGGCACAGGGGCCACTGGGCATCGGAGGGCCACATGGTGTGGGCTGAGGGGGCTCCGGGTGGGTGCAGGCGGGAGTGGTCCTGAGGCTGCATACAGTGTGCGGAACTCGTGGCTGAAGGCATCTGCGATTTCCCCAGTGAGCATAGTCACCAGACCCCGGTGCAGACGAGCATCGCTCCATGTGAAGCTGGGGACATGGAGGGATGATCAAGCTCTGTGTGGGGTGGCTCCCATCCAGATTCCCAGCTCAAACATCTGGGTCTCAAGTTACCCAGAACCTCCCAGGCCTTGGGTCCCCCCTTTGTGGAATGGTACAAGAAAGTGCCTACCCTCCTGATGGGGACAACATGAAATATTTCTATCAACCATGGCCTGGTGGCACAGCCCTGCCTGCAATCCAACACTCAGGAAGCTGAGCCTGGGGCAGTGCTGTGAGTTCAAGGCTCAGTCTTGAAAAAAATAAAACCAAAGCCAGGCGTGGTGGCACATGCCTTTAATCCCAGCACTGGGAAGCAGAGGTAGGAGGATCACCATGAGTTTGAGGCCAGCCTGAGACTACACAGTGAATTCCAGGTCAGCCTGGGCTAGAGAGAGAACCTACCTCGAAAAACCAAACCAACCAACCAACCAAACAAACAAACAACAACAACAACAAAAAAAAAAAAAAAACAGTGCTGGAGAGATGGCTCAGAGGTTAAGGTGCTAGCCTGCAAAGCCTAATGACCCTGGTTTGATTCCCCCAGTACCCACATAAAGTCAGATGCACAAAGTGATGCATGCATCTGGAGTTTGTTTGCAGTGGCTGGAGGTCCTGGCAGGCTCATATTCATATTCTCTCTCTCTTTCTGAATGTAAATAAATAAAACCAGAAAAGGAGCTGGGGAGACAGCTCAGTGGATAATGTATTTACCGAGCAAGTGTGAGGCCTGAATTTTATTTTTTATTTATTTATTTTTATTTTTTGTTTTTTGTTTTTTCTTTATTAAGCAGAGAGATACAGAGAGAAAGAGAGCACCAGGGCCACCACCTTGTGGGTCTGGCTTATGTGGGTCCTGGGGAATTGAACTTGGGGCCTTAGGCACTGGAGGCAAGTGCCTTAACCACTAAGCCATCTCTCCAGCCCAAGGCCTGAATTTTAGATACCTAGAACCCATATAAATGTCAGGCAGGTATGGTGATCCACCTGTAGTCCCAGCACTGGGGAGGAAGAATGGGAACCTAAGATAAACTGGTAAACTAGACTAGCTGAATTGGAAAGTTCTGGGTTCAAAAGAGAAACCCTGCCTCAGCAAATAAAGGGGAGAGGGACTGAAAAAGATGCCCCCCCATCAACCTGTGACCCCAACGTACACATGTGCACACACATGCATGCATACCAGACATGAAAACTAAGTGTGGAGGGACACACTTGCTATACTAGCACTCAGGAGGCAGGAGGACCAAAAAGCCTAAAGACCTGGGTTCAATTCCCCAGTACCCAAGTAAAGCCAGATGCACAAAGTGGCGCATGCATCTGGAGTTCATTAGCAGCGGCCAAAGGCCCTGCTGTGCCCATTCTCTTTCTGCTTGCAAATAATTTTTTTTTAAAATGGAAGGTCATCCTCAGCTTACATAGTGAGTTGGAGGCCAGGCCTGGGTGACATGAGACCCTGTCTCATAAAACAAACAAAAACAAACAAAGGAACCAATTAACCAACAACGACAAAAACCGAAAACCAAAAAAACCCTCACCGACCCACCATGACTCAGGGAACTGAGCTGAAGAGGGGGCGGAAAGATTGTGAGAGCCGTGGTGGGGGAGACTGTCCAGAGGCATGGCGCCCATCAGTAACAACACACTTGGGCCAGGAAGACTGGGCTGAGTACTAGGCTATCCAGGATCCCCTGCCACAAGGACTAATACAGACAGCCCACGGAGGAGGATATCCAGCTGATCGGGGATGGGGAGGGGGGGAATTGGGGATAACAACTCATTATTTGCCCACTAAATAATGTAACTCATTATGGTCAATAAATATATATTAAAAAAAACCCTCACAGATACTTTTATGGGTCAAACGAGCTTAAACTTGCCCTGTTCTCACTGAGGCAAAGTTCTCCAATCAACCAAAGGAGCTTGGAGGAGTTTCCTAAGAACCACAGGACTGATTACGGACTCCTGGCTCCCTAGGAAGGCTGTGACTGAGCACTTGCTGTAAGCCAGACTCTGAGCGCCCACTGTCCATTTACCATGTGGAGTTGAACCAGGCAGATGCAGGACAGTGTGTGTCCAGCTTTTCGTGGGGGTCTGCTGGCTGCGGAGGGCAGTACCTACACTGTCCCCGTCCAAGTATGGAAGCCTTACTGCAACAGGGTAAGGGAGTTATGGCCGATCTTATCCCAGAAGGGCAAGAACAGACTAAAGCAGTTATGGAAGGGCCGGTCTCCCCTCCCGAGCCTTTGGTAGGTCAGTGACACTTGAGTGTGTCCTTCAGGGTCCTTACCTTGGTGGATAAACAGTCTGCTTGATTGCTGCCCAGACTGTGACCCCTCCCCCACCCACAGGACCAGGGAATCCTGAGGGTCTGTGAGGTCACCATGTTCTGCTGCCCAAAGGCTGGTGGGCAGTGACCCTGGCCCATCTCCACCCCCAGGACGTGACCGCTTCCAAGAGAAGGACTCAGAGCATTGGGAACCAGGAACACTCCTTCCAAGTGCTGACCCTGACTCCAGAGGCCAAGGCCAGGCCAAGTGGCAAGAAGCATTCTGGGAGGTCACAGTCTGCTGTCCAGGAAGCTCCCAGCCTGGCTCAGGTGCCGTCCAAGCGGCCAGGCCACCATGGTCATTGGCTGGCTGCTGCTTCTGATGAGCCTGTCCCCAGGCACAAGAGCCATCAAGGACTGTGTTTTCTGTGAGCTGACCGACTCCACGCGGTGCCCTGGCACCCACATGCGTTGCGGGGACGATGAGGACTGCTTCACAGGCCATGGCGTGGCCCAGGGTGTGGGGCCCATCATCAACAAAGGCTGCATACACTCCACCAGCTGTGGCCATGAGGAGCCTGTTAGCTACATGGGCCTCACCTACAGCCTCACCACCACCTGCTGTTATGGCCGTCTATGCAACGAAGGCGTCCGCCTCACCGCGGAGACCACCAGCCTGGTGCTGGGCTTGGGGCTGCTTTTCCAGCTCTGGCTGTAACCCGCAGGGAAGGCCATTCCTGTTGCTGCTGCACCCTGCACCTCCAGCTCTACCTCCTTCCCCCATTAAATGGCCAGAGGCCTGGACAATGCCCGAGATCCTGGCTGCCTCTATTTGAAGGACTTCAGGAGCCCAGCTGGTGAAGCCCTGATCTGATCCAGCATGGGGTCATGGCTACGCGCACAAGGGTCTCACGGTGCCACTGTCTGCCATTGGTTCAGAGTCCATAAAATTGGTAAAAAGCAATAATAATGGCTGGGATTTGAGGATCCCTTTTTTTTTTTTTTTCTTTTCATATTGTTTTCTGTTTGAGACAGGATCTCATGAAACCCGGACTGGCCTCCAACTTTATGTAGCTGAGAATGATCTTGAATTATTTTATTTTATTTTAGAGGTTAGGGTCTCCCTCTAGCCCAGGCTGACCTGGAATTCACTGTGTAGGCTTAGGCTGACCTTGAACTCACAGAGATCCTTTTATCTTTAGGATTAAAGCCCTATGATCTTGAACTTTTGACCCTCTTGTCTTCACCTCCCAAATTCTGGGATGACAGATATGTAGCAGTAAGCCCAGTTTATGCTGTCCTGGGGATGGAACCCAGAGGCCTGGGTTATGCTAGACAAGCATTCTACCAACTAAACTACAACCCTAACCCTTGGTTCCGGCTTTTAAAGACAGGGTCTCATGTAGCCCAGGCTAGCCTCCAAATCACTACGTAGCTAAGGTACGGCAATAATCCCAAGCAGCCAGAGAAAGGCCTCACCTGTAGGATCCCGAGATGACCTTGTCCCCATCTAGGAGAACAAACTTCTCCTGCACGTGGCCTGTCACCTGGCGTCGCCAGCGGCTCTGGAAGGTGTGGCCCTGCACGGTGCGGATGTCCAGGTTCTAGGGGAGAGCGCACCCTTGTTCAAGCTCACGGTTAACTGGGAGCCTCTTCCAGAACCTATGACCCCACAGGTGCTGACCCAATATCCCCAGGACCAAGACTAAGCCTCTTGGCTGATACCCAGCTCTGACCCAGGCAACTTGGGAGACATTCACTTTCCCCAATGAAATGGGACTGAGATTTCAGGGGACCTCATTGGCCTAGGACCCAAGGAAGGATCTAACTCTGGGGAATGTGGAAGCCGTGGGTTCCTACCTCAGTGGCCCAGGGGTTCACGCCCAGCTGCTGAGCCAGCACTAGGAAGGAGGGCAGCTGCTGCCGGTCGAGCAGCAGATAGACAGGCACCCAACGTCGCGTGGCGGCATCTACTAAGTCTGAGAGCAGGTCGGGGTCGGTGAAGACGTCCATGACGATGGCCACTAGCTGGGGGTGGGGAGAGGATGTGGACATGGAGCTCAGGGCTCTAGGGTACTAGGGGGCATGGACAGGGTGTTCTGGAGGCAGAAGTTTCAGGGCCTGGCTTCCATGGGATGGTCAGGGGCTGCAAGGGAGACCCCAAGACATGAAGTGAGAGCAGGGTAACCCTTCCAGCTTCCAACTTCTGGGAAAATGTCATTTAAATCTCATATTGGGGCTGGAGAGATGGCTCAGCGGTTAAGACACTTATCTGCAAAGCCTAAGGTTAAGACACTTATCTGCAAAGCCTAATGACCCAAGTTCAATTCCCCAGCATCCACGTAAAGCCAGATGCACAAAGTAATGCACGGGTCTGTGTTTGCAGTGGCTGGAGGCCCTGGTGTACTCATTCTTTCTCTCTCTCCTTGCAAATAAATAAATAAAATATATATATATATATATTTTAAGTCTCATATTGATGTTGGTTAATTGTCCCAAATGTTCAGGGCAGCCCTGCCCCAGGTCATCAGGGACCACATAGGTGCTGGGGTCAGAAGGGCTAGGACATCAAATTATACTGAGAACCATGGTGTGACCAAGGGCTTGGACCTTATGGACAATATTGTGGTCATAACCCTGAGACATCAGCTAGACTACTCACAGACAAGAGCTGAAACTGCCTTGTGCCTCAGTTTCCCCATGCCCTCTGTGGGCAGAGTAATACCTGATAGAAGTCTCAGAAGGCTATGGACATTAACTCATGGAGGGCACTTGGCATGGGAGCCTGGGAGACCCCACAACTGCTACCTAAAGGGTGTCTGGCAAGATATCTCAGCAGTTAAAGGCATCTGCTTGCAAAGCCTGCCAACCTGGGTTCAATTCCCCAGCCACCCATGTAAAGCTGGATGGGTGTTTGCAGCAGCAAGAGACCCTGATGTGCCTAAGACTCTCAGGTTTTGGAAAAAAACCAGGGGCCCCCAGGTCTAAGGGGGTGACAACTGAGCTCCAAGGCCCTGGGTTCAAAGGAGGGATTTAGCCTTGCAAACCCTGGGGAGGGGAACAGCTACGGTGGAGGGAAGCCCACACACTCACCTTTCGAGCAGCTTGAATCTCTCCACGCACCAGCTCCTTGATGGGCGGGTGGCCCTCACATGGCGGCTGAGTATACAGCTGTGCCCTGGTGATGCCCTTCCAGGCGGTGTCCTCTGGCCAGCCCAGCCGTAAGAGGGGCGCTGGCTCCTCCGTCTTCCCTGGCCAGTAGGTGAGGCTACCCAGGTTCTCATCAGTGACCGTAGCTCCTTCACTCGCCCCACTAGGATCCTGGCCAGCTACTGTCCAGTCTTCAGCGGCCACAGCCAAAGCCTGGGCCTCATCGGTGCTAAGGAAGAGCCGCAGGCCCTCTTGTTGCACACAGGCCCGAAAGGCTTCCACTCCGCTGCTCAGCAGAGCTTCAAGGGCCAGCCGTTGGCTCTCAGAATACAGGAAACACGGGCTGGCCTCGGTTAGGTGTGGCTCTCCAGACCCGGAATCCACTCCTTCCAGTGCTTCCAATTGGGAGGCTGCCATTGGGAGCCTGCTTTGGGGACCTAATCATCTGGGGGCTTTTGGCAGACTATATGGCCACCTGTCCCCACAATCAAACCTTTTAAGCCTGACCTCTGAGTTGCTCACACTTACACCTGCCTGGTCAGCACTATCTCTAGCTGGTTAGCGCTGAGCATCTCGCTGGCCACCTTTCGCTGTGGACATCTAAGGGACACCTCTGCCCACTGGCCTCAGCTGTACTTGGCTTGTCGGGCTGATGATCCACCTACTCCAGCAGGTCTGACTACCTTCCCAACCATCTCCAAGCAAAAGGTCACCTATGTCCCTAACCCACAGCAGAGGCTTGCCAGTTTGATTTGGCCTGCCTCAGCCTGACTGCCTAGTGGACAGTACCACCTGCAAGTTGCCAGCTGACCTGCCCTGAATGTCACTCCAGCTCCAACCCAAACTGGGTATCATGTTCCTGGGTAAGGACCTTGCTCCTCCAACCCACACCCCCTCAGGCTTCCGGTGAGACCCTCAGCCTGTCTGGGGTTCTATAACACAGACCCAGCTGACCACTACCCTGTAGTGAGGCCAGTCCTGCTGATCCCAGCCTGGATTCACCTGAACCCCATGGTCTCCGGCCCCTGTGCCAACTACTTCCTGGACTGGTCACCCATTCCTACCAAGTCTGTTGCAGATTCCAGCCCCTGGCAAGGCCTTGTCCCCTGGAGAGCTAGCTAAGGCCAGGCTTCCAGCCCCTAGCCCTCTCACCTGACCTGTGCCCACCCCGGGTCTCGGCGGTTCTTCCTCAGGGCCTTCCTGCCCTCACTTGGCAGCTCTTCCGGGTGTCCCCTTCGCCAGGCGCCGGGTGGACGGGGCCCAGCCCCTTGTGCAAACATGGGGGAGGGCCTATAAGGTATCCCTCTCAGGGACTGGCCATCGTCACTCAGCTTCCAGGGAAGCTCAGCAGTGCCTAGCCTGTTCCCACGCCCCAGTGCCAAGGTCTCGGGAGAGGCTAATCCTAGGAGGAAGCAGGTCCAGGGACACCCAACACCTGAAAGAGGTGGGGCTCCAGTCCTAACGGGCAGAGGGCAACAAGAGGGAGGCGAGGCCATCATCATGCAGGAGGAATGGGCGCCACCCACAGGCACACAAGGGCCCCAGAAGCCAAGCTGGTATTCACTGGCCTAAGCCCCAATTAAAGTGAGGCTACCAGCAGCCACGCACAACCTCCAAGGCCCACCCCTAAAAACACACACAGGCTGTTAGCATCCAAAAACTTTTTAATAGCCAGACAAGATCTTGGGGGGTTAGTTTTTGTAGCCTCTGCTTGCACGCCGTCCTCTGGCACGCTCGAACTTCCGGCCCTTGGAGCGGACGTAGGGTCTGTGGGGAGAGGGGAAGAGCTTGAGTGCTGGGGCCAGCCATGCACCCTGCACAGGCACCCCCCCCTCAGCCCAGGGAACACCCGACACTTACTTGGTGTGGCTGTGTGGGGTTCCTGGGGCCTTGCCAAAATGCCGGTACACCTCTCTGCCTTTGCGAGGACCTGGTCAAGGAGGGGAGGGGCAAGTCAGAAAAGTTCTCTTCCACACCCACAGGCCCTGACAGACCAAGGCTGCCTGCCAACAGCCACTCACCGGACAGCAGCACAGTGCCGCGTCCCTTGGGGGACTCCAGGGCCAGCTGGTCGAAAGTGAGGATCTTGCCACCGGCCTTGAGGATGCGGCTGCGAGCGCGGCTGGTCACACGCAATGCACACACCTGGGGGTGGGAGGGTCAGGCACCAGGCGCTTCAGTCCCTGCTGTCCACCCCTAGCTCCGACAGCCACCAGAACTTTCTTAGTTGGTAACTTCCTCCAACAGTTTAGGTCTAAAATCTCTGTCAAGGGTGCTTGCTTGTAAAGCTTGCCAGCCTGGGGTTCCAATTCCCCAGGACCCACATAAAACCAGATGCACAAAGTGGCGCATGCACCTGGAGTTTTGCTGGAGGCCCTGGGGTACTCATACTCTCTCAAATAAGGAATAAACGGAAATCTTTGTCCAGACCACAAATCTAAGCTCTGCACAAAGGAAAACTGGAGCATCTAGACCTGGGCCAAAGCCACCCAGCTCGGGAGCCATTGCTGCCTAGTCTTCAGCAGAGCCCCAGGACCACCCCCAGACAGAGACGCCTCCTCAGCACAGCAAAGCCTCTGAAGGGCATTTCCTGGGCCTACTCACCTTCAGCTTGGGCACATCTAGAACCCGCACGTCATCCGTGACCGTCCCCACGACCACAGCCGTTTTGTTCTCGCGGCCAGGAAGCTTCATCTTCCGGATCTGGGGGAACACACAGGACAGGGAAGAGCACACAAGGTAAACTGTCCACATTCCAAACTATCTCCCCTCTCCAGGCACCCAGAGGACCAGAAAAGCCAGCCATCAGGACAGCAACAGTCCTTTAAAAGCACACCAACTCCTTCCACCTGTGCCCCCCCTTAACGCCTGGAAGGTGGAGCTCTCCCTCCCTCTGCTCCCTGCTGGCCTCAGCCCCAAGCACCCTGTCAGAACTGTGCCACCCACCCACCCACTTACCATCCGGGAGAGGGACAAGGGAGGCCTGTTTGTGCGACTCATAAACAGTCTTTTCAGCACAACCTGGTTGAAGGTGGAGTTGGTTCGCCTGGCCAGAAACCTGTACAGCTGGAAAAGGAAGCGAATGAGGACAGAGGACAACCCCGGCCTTCCCGCCAAGAGCCCACCAATGGCAGATATGGCAGCGCTCCCTCACCTTGACCAGCAGCCGCAGGTAGATGTCTTGGCTCTTGGGCTCCTTGCGCCGGACCTTTCTGTCCTTGTTGTGACGGATGTCAACTCCCTGTGAGGGTGATAAGGAGTGACAATGGACCCGATTGTGAATCTGGTCATCACTCACTCCATAAACATCCTGTGACCTCCTCGAGGCTATGAAGACCACAGATGAAATCCCACTTCAACCACGGATTCCTTACTATCTCCAAACACAGTAATGCAAATGTCCTATAGACCTTCAAAACTTAACGACCTGGGTTCGATTCCCCAGCACCCATACAAAGCCAGATGCACAAAGCGGTGCATGTATCTGGAGTTGTTTGCAGCTGTCAGAGGCTCTGATGCACCCATCTTTCTGTCAATTCTCACTGTTTGCAAACAAATATATTTTTTTAACTTTTAACTTCTAGCCTGGGACTGGTGGCAATCCTTCCAGCTCTGCCAGAAGCCGAAGGCCAAGTTCAACGGAATGATGTTGCTCAGTGGTAGGACCCCTTGCCTAATAATAAAAGAAAACCTCAAGAAAACTATCTTTGCAAGAATGTTTTACTTATGTTCTCGAACACGGGTTCCCACACCAGGAAAATAACAGACCAAGAGCGACTCTAAGCAAAAAAAAAAAAAAAGCAAGACATTTTTATTTAGGACACAACACAAGGCTCTTTCATCACGCAGTACGTCTTAAAGGGCCCTAGGAAGAGGTCCACTTCTGAGCTTAGGAGAACGTCCCCTCCACCCATCGCCGACCCTGCCAACGGGCTTCTCAAGCTACGTGAATCACTAAGTAGCATCAGCAGCCCCCCTCCCCATTTATTAAACGCTTTCCAGGAGCCTGAAACGAGGACTCTCCACGAATAAGTCATTATTGAGCGCATGGGACTCAGGGACAAAGCAGTCGCGGGGCCCAGGGCCGGAAAGCAACATTTGCAAGCTGGGAAGGGAGCTGAGCCACGATCCGGGCTCCAGGCTGAAGGCTTAAAGAGGGGCTACGGAAGCCGAGCAGGACTGACGTACGCCTGCTGTCCTAGCGCCTGCAGGCAAGAGGATTGCTTTGAGTTCGAGGTCAGCCTTGGCTGCAGAGTCAAGGCCCATCCGGGCTACTGAGCGAGACCCTTGCTTCAAAATAAATCAAACTCAAGACGTCTACGGTGGCTCCAGAGCCGCTCCGGGTCGGATGCCGGCTCCGCCATGTCCTTGGCTGGTAGCACCGATCCCGTCTCCCTAACCTCCCTGAACATACACTGTGGCCGCCCGCAGCCTCCCGCACCCCTCCGGCTCTTCCCCCGACCCCGGCCCAACGAGGATGGTGGCGGATTCATCGGCAACTCTCAAAAGACAGGCGCGCTCACCATGATGGCGACTCTTGCTCGACCAGGTACGGAAAGAGAGAGAGCGCAGCCCCAAAGTGGGCGTGGAAAGGCTCCAGAGCGCGGCGCTTCAGTGACGTCACGCGTCGCGGCGCTCTAGCCCGAGCTGGGCTTCTCGGTGGTGGTCCGGTGACGTCACGGCGTGCGACGTGACGCTCTACCTCGACCGGCGGTTCTCTATGGTACGTCAAACGCCCACTGCCTCTCTAGCCCTCCGCAGTCCCCGTTCTCTATGTTCTTCCCGGAGTAAAGGGACGTGGCCGAGAGTTCGCGGGACGCTTTACGTGGTGACGCTCTGGCCGGACGCTGAACGCCTCTCGGTGGCTCCGGGAGGACTCTGCGGGATGAATCTCAGAGGTGAGTGAGGAGGCGGGGCCGGCGGGTTGTATCCAGGCTTTCTCCGCGGAACTTGACGGGTGCAGAAGCAGCTCGGGAAGTCCTTCTAGGTGTCTAACCGGAGAGCTTCTTGCTGCAGGTCACCCTATCATCTAGTCTCCCGGCCATCGTTTGGGGAGAAGGTTCTTCCCTGCTCCTGCCTCGACATCCCCTCCCATCCCCACGCCCCCCCCCCCCCCCGTCAGGGACTCCAGACTCGTTCTACTGGCCCAGCAGTTTCGGGGTGAGCAAGCGATGTTCCAGGTACTTGTGCAGAGGAAGCATGCGCAGACGCTTGGATGTGGGGGGGCTGGGGTGGAGAGGGGGTGGGTGACCCCACTCCTGAGAGAGAGAGAGAGAGAGAGAGAGAGAGAGAGAGAGAGAGAGAGAGAGAGAGAGAGAGATGGAGACCGAAGACAGAATGAAGATGGGGTCAGGCGAGACCGTACGCGGGCTCGGGACCTGGCTCTTATTTCTTCATTTCTCTCTTTTTCTTCCTTCCCTCCTCCTCCCCTCTTTTCTTTCCCCCTTTTCCATCTGGACCTGATTCTTATTTCTTTTTCATTTCTCTCACTTTTTTTATTCATTCATCCGTTTCTCTTTCTTCTCTCTTTCCTTTCCTGTCACCATGTCAGTAACTCGCACAGACTAAACTTGAATTTTTTCCCCCCTCGTGGTAGGGTCTCTCTTTAGCCCAGGCTGACCTGGAATTCACTGTGTCTCAGGCTGGTCTCGAACTCATAGACCCTCCTACCTCTGCCTCCCAAGTGCTGGGATTAATGGCATTTGCCATCATGCCTGACTTAAAAAATATATATATATATATATTTTACATTTATGAGAGAGTGGATATGGACATCCAGAGCCTCTTGCTGCTGCAAGTGAACTCCAGATGTATATACATCACTTTGTGCATCTGGCTTTCATGTGGATCTTGGGGGTATTGAGAGAGTTTTGGAGTTCTAACCAATAGACCACCAGGGAGTGTTGATACTGGGGAATTGAATCTGGGCAAGATAGTGCCTTTAACTGTCAAGCCATCCCCCCA
>PVHP010021012.1:0-13322 GCA_004024765.1 Zapus hudsonius | reverse complement strand
ATGCACGTGCCATTTAGTGCAGTTGGCTTTACGTGGGTCCTGGGAAATCAAACCCTGGCTCTTAGGCTTTGCAAGCAAGTGCCTTAACAACCGGGCCTTCTCTCCAGCCCTGGTCTTGAACTTTTTAAATTTTTTTTTGGTTTTTCGAGGTAGGGTATCACTCTAGTCCAGGCTGACCTGGAATTCACTATGTAGTCTCAGGGTGGCCTCGAACTCATGGTGACCTTCCTACCTCTGCCTCCCAAGTGCTGGGATTAAAGGCGTGTGCCACCATGCCCGGCTGGTATTGAACTTTTGATCTTCCTGCCTTAGCCTCCAAAGTATCCAAAGAATTCTCATTTTGCGCTGCAAGGCCAGCTCTTGCTCCTTTTTAATGTTGTAACATTGGACAAGTCGCTATTGTTTTCTTATTTGGACAAACAGACTGAGAATAAGCCCAGCAGTGTCTTCCCAGTTCAGTTAGGCGAGTGAATATGCTTGTTAATACCTGGCACACAGGTGATTTTGTTATCTGCTTTCAGTGGGACTAGACAGACCAGCTTGGTGGGGTGGTTCCCCTTTGGTATACTGAGCATGCTGGGTACTAATCTTTCTCTACAGAGCCTGTGGCCAGGTCTGCACAGTGAGCAGATCACCCCCATATGGCCTCCTCCTCTGGGGGAGGTCCTGCCGTGACAGAGCAGAAGGCCGACTAATGAATGGACACTGTGAATCCGAGGGACAGCAGAATCAGGTGAGGGGCTTCTGGAGGCTGAGCCCATTATACGGTGTTACCTGTGTGTGCCTGTTGATACCCTTATGCCGCCAACCTCAGACCTTCCCTGTGGGCAGGGTGGGTCTTTCCCACCTCCCGAGCTGGGCAGTGGGAGGCTAGAATTCTGGGTGAGCTGGAGGCACCCTTCCTCTTTTTTTTTTTCTCCTCCTCCTCCTTCCTGTTCCCTGTCTGTGTTCTTATTTCTGCTATGTGGTCTGGATGTCCAAGTCTCTGCTGCTGTGATCCAGGTCTCTGCCTTTCTTTTTCTGAGTACTCAGTTGCTGTGTCTCCCTGTCTGTCTTACTCAGTTTCCCCCCGGTTTCCGGTCTCATTCCACCGTTTGGATAGTCGCTAGCGTGGATTGGATGCAAGGTGTTTGATTGACTGACAGTAAGTGTGCCTCCTGTCTGCTTGTCTCTTTCCATCAACCTTGGTCCCTTTCCTGTTTGGTATATGTCACTGGGGACAGAGCTTGGTGGGACAGCCCCGAGGCCCTGGGAAGAAAAATTCTGCCTTCCTTCAGTTCTCCTGAAGACCCTTGCCCTGCCTTCTTAATTTTTCCGTGTCTTTGCCGCTGTGTGTCTCTCCATACACATTTTTGTCTTTCCTGGGCTCAGTTCCCTTCCATCTCGGGGCTTACAGCATTCCTCTGTCCCTGGTCCCCTCTGGAGCTCTGTCTTGTCATGTGGTGTTTTCCTGAGCAGATGTTAATCTCCTGGAATCCAGGGTAAACAGGTTGTGAATTAATCAGATCTCCCCCCCCCCATCCACCCAGGTTATTTTCTGTAATTTTTGAGGTAGGGTCTCACTCCCGCTCAAGAAGACCTGGAACTCACATTGATCTTACCTCAGCCTCTTGAGTGCTGGGATTGAAGACCTGAGCCACCATGCCTGGCTTGTGGGGTTTTGTTGTTGTTGCTGTTTGTTTTTTGGTGACAGTCTCTTGTAGTCTCAGACTAAACTACCTGGCTATGTAGCAGAAGCTGACCTTGAACTCCTGATCTTCCTGCCTCCCCCTCCCAAGTGCATGCACCACCCAGCCCAGCTCTTTTATGTCTGCCCCACCTTGCTCTAACTCCCTTGCTTGTCTCTTGAGTCCTTGTCTGTGTTTGCGGCATGGTCTCTGCAGCTAAAGACCACCTTTCTCACGCCCCTTTCTTTTCATAAATTCCATGTCTGTAATCATGCCCACCTTGCCCTTAAGAAAGATGGCAGACTCTATGTGTTCTATGGGGCTGCGACGCCATCTCTGTTGCGTGTATGCCCTCACCTATGATGGCGGCCGCGTTGCTGAGCGCGAAGCTCCGCCCAGTTCTCCCGCAGCACTCCAGTGGCCAATCCCAGCACCGGGCTGGCCAGCCGCTTGGCCCCGCCCCCTTCCCATCTCATTGGTGCGGGTAGGACCTGCCATGCGGCCATTGGCTGGATGGATGCACACCCTCCCCCCACCCCTAGGCCTGATGGGGGCCGGGTGTGCAGTGGAGGGGTGGAGCACACGGCCAGAGGTTGCGGGGTTGGGGTTCCGGGTGGCCCGGAGTATGGGGGACGGGTGAGGCAGGAGCAGAGGACGTGCAGGACGGGAACCCCGGGGTGGGAGCTGAAAGCCAGGACTGCATTTGGGGTGGCGACTCCGGTCCCGGGGGCTTGGGTGATGGCGGCTGGGGGTAGCCTGGACAGACTCAGTGGATGGCAGGGAGCCTGTGAATGAAGACTCAGATCTGAGGTGCTCTGGGACCCACGATGGAGGACTTGAGTCCGCTCTGAGGGTTCCTCTGCAAGCTTGGGGGTGGGGCAGACACGCCCAGGACAGGGGGCAGGGGTGGAACCCAGAGACAGTCCACATGGGGGCGTGCCCACGGCTGCCCTGGACCTGGGGCAGGTGACCTGGCAGGCAGGTGGCTGGGTGGGACAGTTAGCACAAAGGTGAGCAGGGAGGAGGAGGAGGAGGAGGAGGAGGACACTCTCCCCAGCTGCCAGACACCCAGGTTAGTGCCCCCAGAGGTGGGTGGCCCCTGGACACTCCCGCTGTCACCACCTAGCGTCTGTGCCCTGCTTCCTCCTTGGGGATCTGTGTCTCTCTTCCGGGAACTTGTTGCTCCCTTTGCCGTTAGTTAGAGCTTGTCCTTTGTGTCCAGTGTCCCTATGTAGCTCCTCTCCGTGTGGCCGTGACTCAGCTGGGGGGGGGGCATCTTTCCGTCTCTGCTTGCCTATTTTTGTAGCTGTCTGAATGCTCCCCACTTGTTTTCTTCCAAAGCCCTCGTCATCGCGGGGCACACTCCGCGAGTCTCCTCCATCATCGTTGTTGAGTGTTGTCTTTGGCCTGGGCTCTCCCTGTATATCCCTGGCAGGCCTGGAACTTTCTCTGTAGCTCAGACCTGCCTCAACCCTACAGACATGCTCCTGCCTCTGCCTTTCGCTGATACTGCAGGCAGGGACCACCATGCCCTCTGGCTAGCTGTGTCTGCCTCGCCTAGCACCACAGAGGGCACAGGGCATCCTGAGTAGTGGGCTGAGGGACTGTGCTGGCTTTCCTGCCCGGTGTGCTCAAGCGTGTCTTCATCACACCATCCCTGTTTCCTGCACCTCCTACCATCTACCTTGGGGGTCCGGGACTCTGACTGTTACCCCCCCCACACACACAGAGGCCAGAGCAGCAGGTGACCCAGCGCCACGAGCACGAGTCCAGGAGCACCTGTGTGTGACATGGCCCCACCACCCCTGCCGTCACCTGCCAATACCCCGGTCCTGCATGGAGAGTTTGGCTCCTACCCTGCTCAAGGCCCACGGTTCGCCCTCACGCTCACCCAGCAGGCCCTGCACATACAACGGCTGCGACCGAAGCCAGAAGCCCGGCCCCGTGATGGCCTCGTCCCTCTCTCGGAGGTCTCAGGCTGCTGCACGAGGCAGAGCCACAGCCCCTCAGACACTGCGGCCTACTTCTGTGTCTTCACCTACCCTCGGGGACGGCGTGGGGGACGGCACAGAGCCACCCGCACCTTTCGGGCCGATGGGGCAGCCACCTATGAGGAGAACCACGCGGAAGCCCAGCGCTGGACAATGGCTCTCATGTGCCTCCTCCGAGGAGTGCCCTTGCCCGCAGACCAGGGTGAGGAGCCAACTGGGTGCACGTGTGCGTGTGCTTGCTCATGTGTGTGCATGTGTGTGTGTACAGTGTGCTTTACCGAATCTGTGAGAAGAATGAGACACAGCTTAGTTAGGACCTCTGTTTCTGGCTAGATTCTGTCTGTCCTGTGTGTTGGGGGTCCTGACCACAGAGGAGTCAGTCATGCCCTGCCAGGGAACATGGTGATGAGCACTAACAGGCATCTGGGGCTTCTGGGGAGTGCACTGGTGTCCTCTAGCCTGGGAGTCAAGGAGGGCTCTGGCATAGCCTCCTGCCAGGGTTCTCCATGTACCCCCAGGGTCTTTGACAGTAGGGGACCCTGATGTTGAATAACAGGTGTTTGGGGGATCACAGCTCCTTGGCCCACCTGCCACATGTGATTCCAAAGGACGCACACAACCTGTCCCAGCCCTTGGGAGAAGAAATCTGCCAGGTGCTGGCCCTCCCTCCACAAGCCAGGATCTGCAGAGACCTGGAGGGGAGGGGCCTGCATCTCTGGCCTCTTTAGATCCCGCCCTCTCTCCGCAGAGATCACCCCTGAGCTGCTACCTCAGAGACGCCGGCTACTCATATTGGTCAATCCTTTTGGGGGGCGGGGCCTGGCCTGGCAGCGCTGTAAGGACTACGTGGTGCCCATCATCTCTGAAGCTGGGCTGTCCTACAACCTCATACAGACAGGTGAGGGCCGTCACTATCTGGAGGTGGGGGGGGGGGAGAAGGGATGCAGGACTCTTGCTTAACTAACCCCGTGGTTTGACCCTTTAGAACGACAGAACCATGCTCGGGAGCTGGTGCAGGGGCTGAGCCTGAGTGAGTGGGAGGGCATCGTCACCGTCTCCGGAGATGGGCTTCTCTTTGAGGTAGAGCGACAGCGCCCTATCCCTGCCCTGGGGGACTAGAGGGGGCCAGGACCAGTAGCCTCTCCCCTTCGCAGGTGGTGAACGGGCTGTTGGATCGCCCCGACTGGGAGAAGGCTGTGCGGATGCCCGTGGGGGTTCTCCCCTGCGGATCAGGAAATGCACTAGCTGGAGCTGTGAACCAACGCGGCGGGTAGGTTGGCTCTTCCTGCCCAAGTGGTCGAAAGGAGGAAGGCGTGAGCCTCTGGCTCCAGAGATACCTCCCCCCCCCCCCATGGGGTTCCTGGGAACACCTGTCTGTAGATCTGGGCGGCCCAAGGCTGCCGAGGAGGGCTTGGGGATGTGCTCCTTCGGGTGAGCTGCCCTCACTCAACCCGCCCTGCTCATTTCCCTCCGTGGCCCCGGCTCTGGCTGTGAAGGTTTGCACCTGCGGTGGGCACAGATCTCCTGCTTAACTGCTCGCTGCTGCTTTGCCGGGGTGGCAGCCACCCGATGGACCTGCTCTCCGTGACACTGGCCTCAGGAACCCGATGCTTCTCCTTCCTGTCTGTGGCCTGGGGCTTTCTATCAGATGTGGACATCCACAGTGAGCGCTTCAGGGCCCTGGGCAGCGCCCGGTTCACACTAGGTGCAGTGCTGGGCCTGGCCGCCTTGCACACCTACCGCGGTCGCCTCTCCTACCTCCCTGCCACTGCAGACCCGGCCCTGCCTGCACCCGGCCTGCCTCGGGCCAAGTCGGAGCTGGCCCTGGCCCCGGCCCCGGGCCCTCCCGTCGCCCACTCACCCCTGCATCGCTCTGTGTCCGATCTGCCCCTGCCCCTGCCCCAGCCTGCCTTGGCTTCTCCTGGCTCCCCTGAACCCCTACCTGGCCTGTCCCTCAACGGTGGGGGCCCGGAGCTGACGGGGAGCTGGGGGACAGGTGGGGACACTCCCCTCTCTCCAGACCCACTGCTAAACTCCCCCTGCAGCTCTCCCAAGGCAGCTGCACTCTCCCCCATCACAGAAGGGCCCCCAGACATGCCAGCCACCCCGGCACTCCCACCCCCCACCTCTGGTGCCCCAGTAGCCTCTACCTGCGGTCCACCAGACCACTTGCTGCCTCCACTGGGTACTCCGTTACCCCCAGAATGGGTAACGATAGAGGGGGACTTCGTGCTCATGTTGGCCATCTTACCCAGCCACCTGTGCGCAGACCTGGTTGCGGTCCCGCACGCGCGCTTGGACGATGGCCTGGTGCACCTGTGCTGGGTGCGCAGCGGAGTGTCGCGGGCCGCGCTCCTGCGCATCCTGCTGGCCATGGAGCACGGCAACCACTTCAACTTAGGCTGCCCGTATCTGGGCTACGCCGCGGCCCGTGCCTTCCGCCTGGAGCCCCTCACGGCGCGGGGTGTGCTCACGGTGGACGGGGAGCTCGTGGAGTACGGGCCGGTACAGGCGCAGGTGCACCCGCGCCTGGGCACGCTGCTCACGGGGCCAGCGGGCCGGGAATGAACTAGGACCGGGCACCCTCACTCAGGACTGCATGGGGTAGTGCCCGCCGGTAAGGGCCGAGCCCCATCCCGGAGGTCCACCGAGGCCTGGAACTCTGGGGGTAGGAGGGGGTGTTGGCTGAGGGCGGGACCTGCTTCTGTGTCGCCCAATGACAGCCCAGCCGGGAATGTAGGGGCTGGGAAAGGCCTTAGCTCATTGGCCAGACAAGGTCTTGGGCCCGCCCACTTCAGTGCCTCCACCCAATCGGGGCAGGTTCCCCAGGCGGTCGGATTTGCACTATTGTCCCTCCCCTCCCAGGTGGGGGTGAGAACGTCTGTGTCACGTGCGTCCAGTCCTGTCTAAAAAGCAATTGCAAAGGTCTATGCAATAAAGGCTGTGGCTTCTTTCCTCTCCACCTGTGCCCCCTCCATCCGGTGCCTCGACCTGCACCGGCCTCCAACCGGGGCCTTGTTCCCCATAACAGCTGGCTCGGGGTTCTCAAGATTTATTCAGGCTCGTGTTAACGGAGGCGGTTGGGAGAATAGGGTCCCCGAGGTGCCGGCAGCACACAGAACCCTCCCCGCCCCCGCGAGGGAGGGGGGAGGCTCACTTTTTCTTAAAAATATATATATGTATTTGCATCATCACGTCCCTGGGGCACCCAGCTGGCCAGACCCTGGGCCGCAGGGCTAGGAGGCGGGAAGGTGTCGGGGTGCAAGTCTGAGCAAGGAAAAGGGCCTCACAGAGCCCCGTGCTGGGCCTGATACCGCGACAGCACCGCACGGTAGTGGGACAGCTCCTGGCGCACGGCCACCACCTCCTGGCGCAGCAGGGCGTTCTCCTTCTCCAGGAAGGCCGCCCGCACCGAGATCTGATTTTCCTTGAGCCGCCGGGCGTCTCGAGAGCGCTTGGCCGCTTCGTTGTTCTTGTAGCGCCGGCTCCAGTACTTCTCATCCTAGAAGGTGGACAGACGGGACATGGGTCCAGCGAGGGGAAGACGCCCCCCACCATGCTCATCAGTGGGGTCTAAGGGGACCCACTTTGCTGGGATGGGTGCTAAGGAGAGCAGGCACCTAGCAGAAGACGAAGCAAGAGATAGACATGCGCACACAATCGCAAGCAACTGGGCTGAAGAGCAGACCTGAGCCCTGTTCATTTGCTAAGAGCCTGCTGGTTGCTAAGGTGCTTGTCCCCTAGCAACAGGACCTTCTGGGTCTAAGAGCTTCCCAGTACATCACCTTTCCACATCCTGGTTGCTAAGGAAAGCTTGGGTACCGCACCCCCTCCAGTGCTGGGTTTGGTATCCTGGTTGCCAAGGCAACCCATCCCTCAGCAGCAAATACCAGGGTAAGGTTAATAGCCCCAGCGATCCCCGAGGACATGGTTGATAGAACAAGTGCTCCCACCCTCAGGCCTCCTCAAAGCGTCAAAGCTGTGGGTCTACAATCCCGGAATTTGGTTGCTAAGGAGAACCAGTCCTTAGTAACAAGGACCATCCAGATGGGAAAGATGCTTCCCTTAGCAACAGGGCCTGTGGCAGCAGAAACCCATGGTCTAGACTGGGGTTCTGCAGCAGAGACTGGGAAAGTCTGAGACAATCCCTTCTATAAGGGCCCCCCAAGTCATGCTCCATGGAGGAGGGTACCTGCTCTCCCTCCACCTCCGTGCCTGGCAGACTAAGCAAACCCAGGCCACACTCACCTTCTGCTCCTCAGGCACCTGGACTTTCCTGGCCTTCTTCATGATTGGCTGAGGCTTTAGCTCCTCCTCTGAGAAACGATGTCTCCGAGGGTCAAAAGTCTCATGACCTGGAATGCTTGATAGGGCCAGATCAGCTGGGTCGGGTTCAAAGGTCATCAGCACCTCCACCGTATCTGGGTCCACAGGACTGGGCGTATCACGAGAGGTCACTCCTTGGAAAACAAAATTTGTCACTAGGATACATGCCATTAGTTTTTTCTGTGGGGGGGGCGAGGGGGGATACTGGATTCTCAGGCGCCCCACCCTCCAGACATCTTATTCACCACAGGGAGGTTGTCCCTATGAAACACCTGCCGGTGTAACCACAGAATATAAACCATAAAGGTGCGTTAAGTAGCACAGGTGCTTAGCCGTCATGGAGCCAACCCCACTCTTACAAACTGTCCAGAAATAATACGAGTCTGCTAACGGCTTCTAGAACCTCAAGACCTCACACTCCCAGGGTTACTCTGCTTCCCATAGTCTAGCTTGAATCCCGCTTACTCTCTTCCTGCTCAGAGCGCAACTACAGACTGTCACGGAGGAAACGCCCCCGGTTAAGACTCTTTTAAGAGCAAATCGCTCCAAGGCTGATGGAGGAGCGAACGCAGGCCTTGGTTCAAAGAGGAAGGCGCCTGTGTCTTTAAGCCCGCGCCAGCCGGGGCCAGCTGAGGACACAGGTTCAAGGCCGCGTCACGTGCCACCGCCTGCCTCCCTCCTCCCCTCCCCCTGCCGCTGGGCCTCACGTTCCCGGGCCCCGCCTCTTCCCGCGTGAGAGCGCGTGCGCGCGGCAGGGGAAGCAGGACTCACGTGGAGCGGGAATGTGCTTGCAGATCAGATCGGACCAGGGGCAGGTGTACCCAGGGGTCCCACATTGAGACCCCAAGTGCCCTGATGAGGGTCGCCTCGCCTCTGGTTCCTTTTCGTCTCAGCGCCAACCTCTCCAAGGGTCCAGACACCCCCATAGCCAGGGAACGTAGGAAAGACAGCCTGTCTCCAGTCTTCCAAGCCCCTGGCCACCGGGGTCCCCACGATTCTGAGATACTAGGTACCCCGATGCAAGAATATGGAGCGCTCAACGTCTCTTCGGCAGGACTCTGCGACCCAGACACAGCACCCCAGAAACCAAGTGCCTAGCTCTGGCCTGCTATCACTTTATTAGTCCAGTCCCATCTCAGCTCCCCGATTCTGAGCTGATGACTCCAGTAGTGTTCTGAGTTCAGTCCCTGATCCAGGGGAATCGGGACCCTGTCACACACACAACAGCTCTCATTAGACATGCTCCTGGATTTGGGGTTCTGAGGTCCCACTACCGATCGCGCAGCATCGCCAGGGCTGGGTAACCTGGAATTTGGGGGTTCAGGGCCTGCCTTCCTTATAGATCACAGGATCTCATTGGGCAAGCTTCCAAAAAATGCGTCTCAGACCCGCCCCCTAGACTCAAGCCCCGCCCTCATCGCACCTGCGCGGTGGCCGCCGGCGGCCCCCAGGGTGGCTCGGGCGGGGGCGTGCCCGGGAGAGGAGCGGGGAGAAGCGGAGCCGCAGGAGCCAGGCCCCGGGGAGGGCGCAGGAGTGCGCGCGGGCGAGGGCGCGGGCGACGGGCCTCCGGGTGGCGGCGGGCTGGGCGGGAGCCCGTGCTCCAGCAGGAAGGCGTCCAGGTCCACGTACTCCACGTCGCCGAACGGCAGCGTGCGCTCCCACAGCAGCGGAGCCAACAGACCCGGGCCAGGCACTGATCCCGGACGCCCCCGTGGGGACCCACCGCCCCCCAGTGCCCCAGACGGGGCATCCGCAAGGCCCGCGGTCTCCAGGCCCGGGCCAGGGACGGGGACTGCGGGCAGAGCCGCCTTGCGCTCCTTTTCTTTCAGGAGACCTGCAAGCCAGGGAAAAGAGGGGTAGGGTGGGGACACATAGGAGAGACCCCCAGTTAGAGAGGAGGTATAGAGATCCACACGGCGGAGATTCGGGACGAGGGGTGGTAACAGGGGTGCGGGAGGGCAGAGATCCAGAAAGGGGACAGATTCAGAGAGAAAGAGAGAGAGATCCAGAGATGGGGACAGACAGGCACTCAGAGAAAGATGGCAATGATGCAGAGACAGGGAGAAAGGAGGACGGAAGTTCAGAAAGAGGGGTGCCAGGACAGGATGGGTTGGGCAGGTGAGAAGAAAAAAAATGACAGCTATGTAATTCCTCTGTAATTTACTCACCCCCAGCACACGGTACCCTCCCCTCCTCCACCCCCACTCTGGAAGGGACAGGAAGGGACTCGATTGCTCGGGCACATTCCTCATCCTTCGTTTCCATGTGACCTCGTGAAGCCCCGCCCAAGCCCGTGTCACCACCGTGTGAGCATCTGACACACCCCCTCCCTTCTGTCCAGGTCTCCAGGGGTCCACACTCCCAGGCCAAAAGAAAGAAAGAAAAAAAGAGGGGGTTGGGACCTAGACTTCCGTGTCCTCAAGTAAGAGGACATTGAAAACTTGACCCCTGGGTCGTCCGGGGGTCAGGTTTGGTCCTGGACGTTGACAGTCCAAAGAATGTCAACACCTGAGTGGCTAAAGGATTGGAAAGATGGGGTCCTAGGCACATAGGAGTCGTAGACACCCCCCTGCTCCACTACTTGAGGCCCTACAAAAGTAAGGTTAGAACTCACAGCTGGCCGGCTCTTTGGGCTTGCTGGTTCCTTGCAGAAGGCTCCGCAGCCCAAGCAGCGTTCCCCCGCCAGGTGGATACCCGGTCGGGCCACCCAGCAACAAGGGAGCCGGAGTCCTGTCGCTCAAAGGCCGAGCCATCGAAGGGCACCTGCCCCGAGGTTCATGAGCTCATGGAGAAGCGGGAGGGCTGGGCTGCCAATCACCGACACACTCCTGTGGTTCTGGCGAATGTGTGCCCAGGATCGGGCGAGGGTATCGTGCAAACCTCCAAGAATCCAGAACGCTGCAAATCCTAAAAGAGCGCTGGGGATCTGCGGTTCTCGCTGCAGAAACGTGCCACTCCAGTGTCCCGAGGGGATCTTTATAAATCTGGGCGAGTGGGTGATCCAAAATCAAGCAGTCCGGTTCTTTGCAAACTGAGGGTGCCCCAGGGACCCAGGGCGCGGGCTCCTTCTATGCAAGGTGGGCGCGCGCCTGGCTGGCTGGAGCAAATTTTGCAGCTCTCGGAAGGGAAAGAGATTTGCAATGTGCACCCAGAGGTGTGCGCTCTGGGGCGGAGGATGGGGAAGGAGGAGGCGGACTATTTGAGGCGTGGCCAAAAGCAAACTTCTTTCGTGGAAAAAAAAAAAAAAAACCCAAACCAAAACACCCGACGCCACCGCGCGCGCGCCCCTCCTCCGGGCCCCCGCCCCCCTCTTGGGCCATGCACCCCAGCCGCGTGCCTCCCTCCGGCTGTAGGCATGGACCAATCAGATCTCGAGCCCTAGAGACGTTTAACCAGTAGGGTCCCTGGATCCACCAAGGCCGGGGAGGGCTCGTGGAGGCTGAGCGCATGAAGCTGCCTCGCCTTTTAGAAGGAGGCGGGACACTGACCTAGATTTGACCAATCGGAGAACGGGCTGGGGGCGGGACCGTAACCCAATTCGGACCAATGAGGCAGGCGCAAGAGTGAAGCACATGGCCCTGCGCGTGCTGGCGCTTGGGGGGGGGGTGGCAGCGGGGGGGGGGGGGGGGGGGGGGGGGGGGGGGGGGGGGGCTGGCAGAGAGGGAGGGGGTGCCTCTTAAAGGAGCCGCGTGTTCATAGGATGGATTTTGGGAAAGCAAAGTTGAACATCAACACCAAGTAGCGCAGGTTTAGGAAGGAGACTTGTTTCAAGACTTGGTTCTTTAAATCTCAAATATTTACCCCCAATGCGCCTGCGAATGAAACCACTGTGAAACAGGAAGCATTCTGTCCCTTTAATAGTTTTGTTTTGGGGGTGACTCCGGTCCCCCTAGGATAAGGAGGCTTGGCTCTCGGGCGCACGCGCGCGCGCGCGGGTAGTCCTCGCGTGGAAGTCTCAGCGACCATGGGGAGCAGTGTCCACTGCAAAAGATGACATGGACGGGCTGCGGGCGGAGGCGGGGCACTCACCACCCGAGGCCGCGGAGGGAAGCCCCGGTACACCTAGGCGGGAAGCTGGATGGGGAGATGGTCTGGAGGCAGGTGGTATCCAAGGATGGGAACTGGACTGTACAGGTTGGGAAGCCAGGCCAGTGGGCTAACCCGCAGGGCTGCAGCCTGGGAATGGCAGGGATCGTACCATGGTAATTCTCAGAAGGGGGGAGCTGTCAAGAGCCAGTTTAGGGTCATACCACTTGGAAACCAAGGGGTTTCTAGGGCTCTACCATCTGGCAAGGCAAACGGAGGCCTGGTTCTTACACCAAGTTGCAAAACAGTGAAGGGGGGTAAAAAAAAACACAAGGAACACTAAGGGTCTGTGGAAGAGGGGTGGCCTGTGACATGTTGAAACATTCTAGACCACACAGAGGAGCAATGCTGGGAGCTCACATACAGAGAACACGGATGGGGGCTGGACCAAGACCTGTGGGGTGAAGGGGGTGCTTACTCAGGACCATACCATGCAGGCGGTAGTTGGGGCCTCGGCAGCGCCGCTCCGGGTGTCGGGGGTCTCTGTTGCCCCTCAACGCCCTGTGAGCCAAAGGCTGCAGGGGCCGGCCATTGCCACTGAGGCTCTGGAAGATCTGGGAAGGAGGGTTCTGGCTCAGAAGTCTCAGGGAGTGCATCTGTCTCCAGAAGAGCATGAGAAATCAGAAATGAGTGGAAAGGGTTGGCCCACACCCTGCTTAGTTCCCAGGGATTGGAGTCCCCAGGGTCGGGATGGGATGCACACGCGGGGTCACCTGAAGAGAGGTGATATTGAGGGCTCTATCAATGAGGATCCAGGTGACAGTCTCCGAGCAGGGAGGGGTACTGAGAGAGCCCTGATAGGTAATAAATCCGAAGGACTCAGGGAACAGAAGCTCTGGGCTCAGGTCTTGTAGAAAGTAAGCATCGTCTGTTGGGATACCAAGCCAGAGTGACATGTGTGTACCCAATATGCGGGGACTTCATTCGTCCTTTCTTTTATATTCATTATGGGAATTGACCCTAGGTATCATCTACCACTGAGCCACACCCCCAGCCCTCACTGTGGATTCGAGGCAGGAGCTCTACCTCTGAGCCAGGCCCCCAGGCCCTCACTGTGGATTCTAGGCTGGAGCTCTACCTCTGAGCCACGCCCCCAGCCCCTCACTGTGGATTCTAGGCAGGAGCTCTACCTCTGAGCCACGCCCCCAGCCCTCACTGTGGGTTCTAGGCAGGAGCTCTACCTCTGAGCCAAGCCCCCAGCCCCTCACTATGGATTCTAGGCAGGAGCTCTACCTCTGAGCCAAGCCCCAGC
>PVHP010021011.1:0-29911 GCA_004024765.1 Zapus hudsonius | reverse complement strand
TAATTTTTCATACAGAGGAAAAATAAATGTACAATTTTAAACTGTAGTATAAGAGGGGGAAAGAAACACAGTATTTTAGTAGTTTAATATTCACCTTGCTGAGTGAAGTTTAATCTTTTGAATATAGTAATCATATAATAATATTGGGCAAATAATCAGTAGCTAGTAAATGGAATTTAACAAAACTAATATGTCAAAAAGGTACAATTTTGACAATTACTAAATTATACCATATGTGAAATATCCCAGGTGTTAATTGTGCATTTGCTTCTAAATAATATAATAGCAATTAGAAAAAAGGATGCATATTATTTATTTCATTATTATTTATTTACTTGTAAGAAGATAGATGGAGAGAAAAGGAAAAAGGAGAGAGAGAGAGAGAGAGAGAGAGAGAGAGAGAGAGAGAGAGAGAGAGAGAACCAGGACCTCTTGCCAATGCAAAGGAACTCGGGATGCATGCACCACTTTACTTGGGAACTGGAGAATTAGATCCTGGCCATTGAGCTTTGATAGCAAGTGCCTTAATCAATATATGATCTCTCCAGCTGCACAGGTTATTTTTTCTATTTATTAAATAGAATCTTTGTATGAACAAGTAATAGTTTGGTGCCACCATTTCCCTCCTCACTGCCCTCATTTCACTGAAGGCCTTTCTCAGTGTAATTGCTAGTGTGCACCATGGGGTTGAGGTATGAGATGTGTGAACAACTGTCAGTCATTGGGTGAGCGGCAATGCCTCAGGGTATCCACCCATGGCATTTACAATCATTCTGCCTCTTTCTGACCCCTCTCCCACAATATTCCCTGGTCCATGGTGGGTGAGTTTAAGTCTACTGTAGTGTTTCACTCTTAGCAGCTTCTGGAATTTTGCTTTGGAATGTTTGGAGTATCCTCAGTCTCTGTCTCCATCATCCTGAGGTAGGTTGTCAGGCTACCTGTGGGAGCAGCACTATTGCTCATCTCTCTACTTCCTCTGTGGTTTCACCTGGGCCCTAGCTGATATGCTATGGGTGGCTCATCTCCTGCCAAGGAGTCAGCTATCATTTCTCATCTCCTTGGTAGAATTAGGTTGTCCACTGCCTTCTGAAAAATAAAGACAGATTCTCCAATGGAGAGTAAGATCAGTGTAGGTTAAATAGGATAAGCAATGTTAATTTGACAAGATTATAGTGGGTGTAGCCACTCCTTAGGCCCATGGTCAGTGAAAGCTTTCCTTTGGAGACCAGATTCTTGATCTCCATAGGAATTTGGCTTGGATCCCTGTTCCAGCTATGGGTTTAGTGGATGTCTTAGCTAACCAGAGAGCCACTGAATACGTGCCTAGGTTGAGTGCCATTATTCTGCAGGTCCCACTGATTAAATTTTAAGGCAACCAATTAAAAAAAAAATTCATACACTAAATAAAATTACATTTTTCAATCAAAATTATGGTGCCTCATAATGTGCAATCTCACTATTTTAAATTTGAAACACAGATAAAAGCTCAAAGTGTTCACATAAAAGAACAATCTAGTTAAATATATTTTTATGCTTTATAACTACTGTGTCAATATTGCTTATTCTGCAGATGTTGTTTAAATGTGGGAATATACAATATTATTTAGACCAATAAGCCACGCCCACCTTCAATCCATTAAGACTTCACCAGTGAGCTCATAAGCACATAGCCTTGACAGGATCTCATTAAGTAATAATGAGTTCTCTGAAGTAAGTTACAAGGAGAAAACTGTTGTTAAAGAAGACCTTAGACTTGTTTCAAGTTAAAAGATAGGTGAAAAGTATAAAACCTCAACTCCAGTCCTGAAATTGTTTAGGACTTGAACCAAGAGGACTCTTGTTGCTCCCAAAGAGTACTTTATTATTATGCTGTTTAGAATGGCCACACCTTCATATAATAACAGGCGATCAAACTGTAATCAGTTTTATTATTTCTTTAACATTCTTCCATGTTTCGTTGTTGATTCTAAATTCTCTCCAGTTCCCAGGGAGTATGTCTTTCACTTCCTTACCTTGCATATTAGATGGTTTTACACTGTACCAATGACCTCACATGTGCAGCTTTAACCAGGAATCTGAATGGATGTCAAGGAATTGTTCTCTTTTTTGAAATGTGATGGTGCTGGAAGCATCCAATATCTAGGCATACTATATATCCAAAGAAAATATGTGGGGGGTGGTAGCCCTCTTTCTATCAGACAATGTGAAAATGGAGTGTTCAAAAAAATCCGTAATTCAAGAGATCCATAAAGATCAGTTATTTAATAAAAACTATGTCTTTAAGCAACTTCCAGCCATTCATTTCCCTACATGTTACATGTTTTTATAGAACATGACACGTATTCAGTCAACCAAGATCCCAGGTCCCTTGTGCCCATTGACAATATGATCAAATAGAGGACATATTCAACACAATGCACAGTATTAATTTTTTAAAATTATTAGTGTTTTTTTCTTAAATTTGTTTGTGTATGTGGTATGTGTGTTTGTGTATGTGTGTGTGCAAAAGAATATGCATATATGTAGGCATCTGTGTGGAAGCCAGAGGAGGACTCTGGTGTCTTTCCTTATCACACCCCAATTGATTTGCTGAGTCAGGTTTGCTCATCCCAACCCAGAGCTCACTGGCTCATCTAGCTACCCATCTGTCTCTAAGGATCCCCATTAAAGGTGGGTCACCACACCCATCTGGCATTTACATGGGTGTTGAGGATCCTAACCCTGCTACTCACACTTGTGCACCAAGAGCTCTATCCACCACCGCTTGACACTCCTTCCTGCAAGTGTTAATAAGCAACCATGTATTTTTTTATAGTTAACTTCTCAGCTGGAACTAAACACCTGACCAAAAGCAGCTGATGGGAGCAAATGATCATTTATGGCTGACAGACTCGAGGGAAAGCTTTGTGATGATGGCAAAAGCATGCCATAAACAGAGAGTGGACACCTCACTCTGCCACAGCAGGTGGAAAACAGCCTCAGGAGAGTGAGCCAAGTTCTGGCAAGGGGGAACTCTCTAAAGCACCTCCCAAGCACACCTCCTTCAGCAAAGCTCCACCTCCCGAATTGCCAGCAGCTGGGGGCCAAGCATTCAAAACAGATGAATTTGTGAGGGACATGAGATTTAAACCACCACACGTACTGTCAGAAGTATGGTGGAGAAGGAGACTCCCTCTTGCTTCAGCCTTAACTCTGCAGGAGCCTACCAGGAAGTGCATTTAACATTATTTCAACCAAGAGCAACACGATTGTGAAGGGGCTTTGCTCCTAGAGGGACTGGAGCAAATGATCATGTATGTAGCCTTGGGCAATAGTGGGAAAGGTGGGCGTGGCCAACACAGCCATCAGAGAGCAGAACGAAAGAATCTTTCAGAAGAACCAAGTGTTTGCAATTTTAATCTAACCTAGTGCTACACTGTGCCCTACGTGAGTACGTGCTATGAGCAGTGGACTTCTGTGTGCACAGACATTCAGACTGGTACACGAAACCTACATGGAGGTACAACAGGCAGGGCCAGGCTGCTATTAGAGAGGAGAGTTAAAGCCTTTGTTCTACTCCTAAGAGTAGAATTGCTCTGAAACATCACCTGGGAACCAGGTAGTTATGTAGAAAAATCCAGGGAGGAAACAGTTTTGAAGTAAAGTCCTCCCGAGGCATTCATGTATGGAGTGATTATGCTGGAAAAGATACAGCAATTAATTTTCATGTAAAACACCAGCCTCCTATGGGATTCTATTTATACTTTTACAATCATGACTCACCATATAGCAATCAGATTTTTTTTGCAGCAAGTAATATTTTCTGGAGAATAATCATTTTAAAGTAAATACAAGAATTTTATGTTCACTTAGCATGAATTTTAAAATGAAGAACTGTGTACTTTTCTACAAAATTGTATTTTGTATATGCCATTTTAGATAACGTTATCAACATTGTTTTACCTTAAATTGATAAAAATCAATTATTAACCAAATTGTATTCATATCAAAAAGCTAAATTCTTTGGTGATATTGATTTATTGATTTGGTTTTTTTTTGTATCTGCTTTTTTGTTTTCACCTATTGGCTTTGTTTAAATGGATGTTTAAACAAGAAAGAAGGAAAAACAAGCAAAACCAGGTGCACTGGTGATGTGGCACAATGTAGGTGTTTGAAATAAAACAGACAAGCATTTCAAGCATTTTAATTATCACAAACTATGCACTTTATATGTACCTATCACAGAAGAGGAGTGCCATTTTAAAAATAAGAGTAAAATAAAGATGTGTTGGTTTGATCCTGATATATAGTTCACATATTATATTGATGTTAATCATACTAAAACTAAAAGCCTCATGAAATGAGTATCAAAAAAACATGAGTTAATAGTTTATATTTCCAGGTACAATTGAAGATAGGTTCTACCCCATTTTGTCACAAAGGCATGGTGGGGATATGAGCTGGCTGACACTCACTTGGCTTACTTTACCCTCTTTCTTGAGTCCCAGAACCCAGTCAGTGGGATGGTTATCCCCATACCGAAGTGGGTCTTCCCTCCTTAGCTAAATTTCTCTGTATATCCTGACAAAAATGCCCAGATGGTTCCATATCCAGTCATGTTCCTATTAAAGTGTAGCCATCCTAATCCTCACAGGTTGTAAAGCTCATAAATACTAAATATCTTGCTTTCCTTTGGCTTCTTGTATAAAACATTTTCTAACCATTATATACAACCAAGAAAAAAACCTTTGGTCAGTGTTCTATATATAATAAAGTAAACATAAGGGAATAACAGCTCTCTTAGTTCTCCCTTTTGAAAATTGATAGCCTCAAAATAGATTGTCAAGTACAATTTTGACCTCCTAATAGAAATTTCAGTATATCAGATGATATTTCTTCCTGATTCAATCTCTAATGTTCACTGTGAGGCACTCACAAATCAAATGTCTAACATATAAATAGTATGTCTTCATACCGGAAAGATAAAATCATGAATATGTCATCCATCATTCATAAGTCTCACCAACAAATATAGAGTAAAGCAAGTGGGCTAGGCTCATAGAGTTGAGAATGGCTTAAGAACAGTTTTCTGTTCTCTTGGAGAATGAATTCTAGAGTGGAGACTAATGTTGCTAAACCTGCCAGACACATCTGAAATCACAAATGTGCTGAAGGTCCAGTAGAGACTTGTGTGGTGCTTTTAGAAGCACTGTGACAGGTGACCTTCAATTGTTATTGGGAATAAATTTCAGAGGAGGAATGAGGACATGAGCATAATCAGAGTCAATGGAGAATGGACAGGCAAGCAGATTGTGAGACCTGCACAGGGCCCCCACTCAGAGAAGAGATGTAGAGTGTGTGCTCATAAATATAGTTGCAAGAAATGGCACAGGTGAAGGCTCAGCACACAGCTCTTTGTGTCTTTGAAAAGCTCATCTTTGATGACTTTATTTTTAAAGTGAATGAAGAAAACCAATTTCATTGTCAATAGATATGATGTAACACTGGGTAGAGGCAGTGCCTTTGTCAATAGATACAATGTAACACCGCATATAGGAAGTTTTATTTGCATCGTTACTACTTTAAAATTTTAATATCAAAATAAATTTAAGATGAGTAAAATTGAAAACCCTGAAATATGTTTGTGGATATGATGATGAAATATTATTGAGAAAAATACTTTTTTCATGTTTTATATGAGTGGCATTTTAGGTGTTATTAACATGATATACAAGAAATAGCAATCTCTGGTGACATAGGGCATTGACCCAAGACTATCTCCATATATATGTTAAAACAGTTCTCATGAGGTTTCTAGCCTATTACTCGGAGAAGCCTAGATGCCTAGGTGTAGGAAGAGGGAGGGTACATAGGCTCTTCCTGCTCCAATAGGCTACTAATTTTCTCTGGGTATTAATTGTAAGAAAATGAAAGAGCAAGTCTTCACATCAAGGTCCGTATTCATTCAATTCCAAAATATAAACAGCCAATACATATTACTACTCTGGGGTAGAAAAAGTCATACATTGTGTCTGACTGAAGTAATTTATGGGGTGGTTATGAAAACTGAAGAGTATCTTATTTTATGTGAATGATTCCTGAAAACACTGAAATATTGGACAGTTATTACTAATGGTAAGAGTCAGATATAAATTTCTTGGCTCATTTCAAGCTTAAGAGTGAGTATTCTCTGGTAATGGTGAATTAGGAGAGCGATCTATCTTGAAGTAGAAGTTTTTTTTTTCCCACTAAAATCTCCTACTTGTCATTTTCTACACATTGATGACTATGTACTATAACTTCTCAGCCAATGACATTTTTATTTTAACTTTTATTTACATAAGTGCAAACTAACTCTTTTCAAGTGGCCTACCTCCCAACAGACATACAGGCACACACACACACACACACACACACACACACACACACAGAGAGAAAGAGCGAGAGAGAGAAAGAAAGAGAGAGAGAGAGAGAGAGAGAGAGAGAGATTCCAATGTCTAAATGGAAGAATATCTGGAAGAAAGAAAGATTAAATGTGTGTTTTTTTCTTCATCACAACGTAAAATTATCAAACAATTTCTTGGGGTCAGTCTTGATCGATGGACATCTGACCTCTAAAGGCAACCTAAGTGGAAAGAGGTATTTCTAAGTCATTTCACTAATCATAAGCCTGAGGATAAAATCACTAGAAAAAAATAAATGATTATGTTACTTCGAAAGAAACAGTTGGCCATCCTGGGGGAAAGCACAGCTTCCTTGTCTACCTGCATAGTCATCAGTATTCATGGGGGTTTCTTACATCCACAATACAGAAGTTGGTATTTAGGAATGTGAAACACTCTAGGGTCATCAAGTAAATTCAATGTTAAATTCTTCAGTCCATTTTGAGTTTTATTGTGGTTTTACTCAATAAGGCAGTGCTTTTCATACTCTGGCATTAGGGCTAGAGTTTTCCAGAAGCCTATTAGCAGATGAAGAGTGGACGTCTTTGTGATACATGTTCCCACCATCATGTCCAGTAAATTTCCAACTCTGGACCTGAAATTAGTTCTTGCAAACTCCTGGATCCAAGCTGAGCTCTGTGCTCCTCTGTACCTACCCGCTGACCCCTGCACATTCAATTCAAATGCTTTTATATGAATTTAACATGCATAGGCTATTTGAAGAATGTTTGTTTTAGTTTTTATGCTCTCATTGTGCCCATTTACTAAATTAATAGTTGATCTCACAAATAGTTTCAAGATGGACTAATAAGGTAATTAATTCAAAGAGGGTGATATCATAAAGATATACCCTTTGATATTAAATTTAATAAGCTTTATAAAGCAAAAAGCATCAAGTTTGAGATAAGAAAAGCCAAGCAATCTATTATTTCATAAAAAGGATATTTAAGAGTTGTCATAAAGACAGGACCGTGAGGAGAACATGTGTGTGATCTGGGACAAGGTGGCAAGTAGCCTAGCTTTATTTTGATGCTAGTGCTCAGGTAACAACTCCTACCAAGGCTGTGTCTATGATCTCTAACTCTTGATGGTTGATGTTGGTTTCATCAACTCAGCAATCCAAGTTTTAGTAATGAACATATGAGTGACAGTGCTTAGGCCTTCCTCCTCCAGTAAGATCAGGTGAGCACTTGGCCTCACCCTGAGTGCACTTGACCAAGAAACCAATGGAATACTGAGATTCCACACCAAGTGACCAACAGCCTCTACAACAATGAGCTGCTGGCGAAGGTGAGCGAGTTCAAATATCCAGCAGCTAAAATGTAACTGTCTGTCAAGCACAATCTGGTAAGGCACACAGTTTGTTATGTGGTTGTCATTAAACAAATCTTTGAGAAGACACATACTGTTTAACAAAACAGAACTCAATTGTAGACACCTGCATAAATGTTACAGGCAGTGGGTTTTGTGTTTAAAGAAAACTGTCATATGTAAGACATTGCATGAGTTTTTTTTTTTTTGGTGTTTTTTTTTTTTTTGTAAAAATTTCAGAGCAAAGAAATGCTATATTTTCTCTGGAGACTTTTCCCTCCATCCAAAACAATTATCTTGTGTGAGGTCTGCAACCTGGTATAGTGTGGCCTGTTTATGTAGTGGTTTCTACTAATGTCACATGTGTTGAATTCATATTGCCTATTCTTTTTTTAGTGAATGTCGAATAAAAGTGAAGTGAAAAGTGGCTAATTTAGAACATTTTACAATCTCCGCGATGGAGAAGCATGATGTGGATATAAAGCAAATTGTATCATCATTTTGTGTAAAAGAAATAAAAATCAAATATATTGCTGTGTGTATGTGTTGTGGGTAGTCCCCTCGTTCAACAGAATCACTTAGCTGTCTTTACCATGTCTAGTTATTTAAATTATTTTTAATGTGGGAAGCCCTTGGAATTAATCAGCTCCATCTGCATACACAAAAGACACGACACAGGGAACAAAAACCATCTAGGACAAAACTCTGTTTCCTTTTAACAGGCAATAGGGGAAATTAGTGTCATCGCTAGGTTGAAGACATAAAGAGATTCAAAATTAAAAATCCTTTGAATGCTTCCAACAAGATTCCTATAATCAGCTGGAAGATAAGTAATGATCAGAGCCCTTTAAAACAGTATTGTTCACTCCATTAGAACTGTTTAAATGTACCCTACTATTCATCAGAAATTAGACAAGATTACTGCAGAAACCATGCTATTGTCTCAGCCAGGCTCCCAGATGTTTTAAGGATGGCTTTCCCTACCAACTTAAGGTTAAAAGCCAGGATACAAAACCATCTGCAGTTATAAACCTTAAATTACCAAGACCATCTTTCCACATAGGTGCTCAATTGTCCTGACAAATTGATTTATCCTGAGGAGAGGGGGAGGGGGCGAAGCTGGAGGGTGGATCAGATGAACAGGAAGGTCCTTCTTACAGGGAATCATATTTTAGACAATTCTTCAAACAAAACCTTCTAAAACCCTTGCTAACTCCATGTGGGATTTCCTAAGCACCCAGGGATTTATTTCTTATGTAATCCATTCTATCCCAGATCCAGCAGGCTAGGTTAAAAAAAAAAAAGAAGAGCACATTTCTGTACACCTCAATACTACTGTCCAGAGGTGTCTTACAGCAGGGTAACTTTGAGATTTGAAAACATTTCTAAATTGGAGTTCAGAACAGTGAACTTCTATCAGACTTATTAATGTTTCGACTCTAACTCCCTGATACATTGTTCAGGTTTAAAAGCAATAACATTATTGTTTGGTGGGTAGTAATCAGTACAAGATGTCATACATCTCCATCTTCAAATACTTTAAAGACTTTACATGACATAGTTTATATCACTTCCTGGAGAAGGAGTTAGGATTGCTAGCATTTTACAACGACCTTTCCATTAACCACTTTGATTAGAAGGTGAAACTTCAATTTCACATTCTAGGCAGTGGCATTATAATTATCAAGACAGCAGTAAGTCCCTTGATGCACATACAGAGAAAACCGTGTGTATTGGCTCAGGCTCTGTCCATGAAGTCAGCTAAGGTAACCTGGGTCACATACAATGGGACGACGTCAACACTTCAGCCACAGATAGGAATATGTTTTTCCTACATCGTTTGGAAAGTATTAACATGAAATCCAGATTTTCAGGATTCTACATCCTCCCTGATAGCCTGTGGGCTCTGACAGCTTCATGGTATTTTTGGCAATGAAAGAGCATTCAAAAAGAAACAAAGATTCTAATGCCCTCTAAGGAAACATGGCACAGATTAGAAAGGAAAGTTTGTCTGGTAATCAACCAGGGTTGCTATGTCCACAGCTGCTCTAAGGAGAAGTTCTGTCTGGTTTAGAATAAGTCTTAAAGACAGACGTGATGAATCTAAAAGACTGTGTCTCACTGAGCAATAGTGCTACCCGGATTCCCGTAAAACAGGACAAGCTATGTTCTCTGAGCATCCTCAATGCTTGGAACTTCTACTCACCCATCATATTCTCCCTCTCACCCCACCTTTAATTCACACATATATATTCTAAGTGAAATGACTCACGGTGGTATTGGAAGAGAAGGCAGATATTGGAAAAACGCCAGGCTTACTTTGGCAAATGATAATGAAACGTTGTTCATGACACTCATCTTGGGATGTCAAAAATGCTGCTGAGGTGCTTGCCCATGCACAGGTATGATCACTTTAAAATATCTATGACTCCCCATTGCTGTCCCTTGCCCAACCTGATGTGTAAGCTAACTAACTAGCAACAAGAAAGCATTGATGTTTCACACTTCTACATAGTGATTGCATTTCTTTGGATCTATCCTGTTTAGATTACGGATAGCATTCTCTGTGTGTACCGTGTATAATATGCTGATTTAAAGCATGCAAGCCATAAAGAATAACTAACATTCACACATTCACTATCTCACACAAGGCACCACGTTTGTCCACAGGACACTTCAAACCTACAGCATTTCTCAACAATACATCATTAATGACTCAGTTAGCATGCTGTGTGATAGAGAACTTGGTCATTCTCCCAATTTCAGTGAAGCATTCTATTCTTTGACTGTCATTTACTCTCAAACACTCAACCACCCCAAATGTTAATAATCATAGATTTACATTTGTGAGATTCGAGTGTAATACCTGGGATGTGTCTTTCTGTGTCTGCAACTTCTTTTTCCACCCATATTGTTACATTGTGAATCTATGTGTGGTCAATGTGTGTCCCTTTCTGCACACATCCTGTGTTTTTGTCTCCTTATCCGTGGATGGATGCTTAAGTCCATTATTGTCTCCTCTATTGTAAATAATACAATGCCATTGAAGGACAAGTGTCTCATCCACATAACTGACTGAACATCATCGCAGTACTAGGATCACTGACTCTCAGGCTATTTTCTATAGGTGCATCTTTGGCATCTCCACACTGATAGCAGCAATTCACATTCCCAGCCTATGAGCTCCTTCCTCTCCACATTCTTCCCAACACAGTTACCTTTCATCTTCTGTGAACAGCCATTTTCATTGGTGTGAAGCCACATTCTGTTGTGCTCTTAAGTTTTATCTCCTTGATGATTAAGGGTGTTGACTGTTTTTTTTTCCATATACTTATCAGACATGTGTGTAACTTCTAAAGTTATTTGACCTCTAACATGTGATATTTACTTGTCATTGTTTAGCTGTTTGAATTCCATAATATTTCAGATATTAATGTCAACCTCATAAGGGTGTGGGGTGTATGGTGGACAGATATTTTCTTCTTTGGAGACAGAGTTTTAGTTTCAGGTAGCCCCCTTTTGGCAAAAGAGTGATCGTTAACTACTCACTGTCTCACAGTTCAGGTGTGTTAACATAATAGTAGCAACAATTATAATAATCATAATTTAAATCTACTACATATTCACTAAGATCTTCCTATTCTTTCATGACATAATCCCTTTCAATGATAAAATGATTTAAGAATTCACAATTTTTGGAAGTAAGGCCCTGGCCAGATGATTTCAATTTGTACTGTGGTTTGAAAATATCAGTGAAAAAATAGACATTACTCCCCAGCTCAATCCCTGAGGCCTAAGTTGAGCATTTATTATAAGAGAGAGTGCAAGTAAGTAACTTTAAGGGAAACCTGTAGGATCCTCCCATATCCACTAGGCATAGTGGACTGACTCCAAGGATCACTTTTGAAGCCTTCATTTTTTTTCTACTCCTAGAAATATGCTTTTACTCTCTCCACCAATAATCTGTATTCCCAAGTTCCCTGGGAAGTTTTGGCCATTTGACAACTTAGAGTGATACATAGATCCGAGGGCAATATGACTCACATCCTATTCTGTGTGAAGAAGGTTCCAGAGAGAACAGCTCAGATTTTTTGAAGTTTTTTTGCACTAAGTAAAGAATGAGCTCCATATTTTCATAAGCTTCCAGTTCATGGTTAAGCACTTTAAAAATCACTTCAGTGCTGGGAAAACAGCTCAGTAAATAAAAACACTTGTCATGCAAACATCAAGGCCTGAGAAGACCAAAGTTTGATTCACCAGTGCTTGAATAAACAGCTGGACATGGATATATATGTCTATAATCTCAGTCCTGTGGGTAGCAGAGACCTGATAAATTCTGGGGTTCACTGGTCAGCCAGTGTGACTATAAAAACAGCCGTGTCAGACTCACAGAAAGAAACCCCCTCTCTCAAGAAAACTTGCTGAAGAGTCACAGAGAGGAAGACACCTGCTGTTCTGTGGCCTCAGTATGTATGAGCACGGTGTAAATTATTCTGCTCACATGCATGTGTGCACCACACACACACACACACACACACACACACACACACATCACTTTAAGAACTCGTGACCGTACAGGCCACTGCACATGCTGGCTCTGGTATTTTGGATATATCTCCACCAATTCAAATCTGTCTGCTGCAAAAATCTGAATCAATTCCCCAGCCACCTCCTTCTCTTCCTCTTTTTCCTCTTCTTCCTCCTCCTCCTTCTCCTTCTTTTCCTTCCTCTTCTTCTGTTCCTCCTCCACTTCTTTTTCTGTTTGATAAATGAAATGCAAACTATTCAGATAAGCCAGAATTGATGGTGGTGCATTTCTCAAGGGGTAGTGATAATTTTATTAATTTCTTATATCCTTTGTCTAACAAACTTTTTTTTTCTGAGCATGTTAGGTTTTCTCCATATGGTTATTAAATGAATAAGGGGAAAACATTTGATAAAACATAAGGTATTTGATTAAGTTAAAGTGTAAAATGTGTTTCTATGGACATATTCTATTGAGCATTTTGGATTCCTCTAAAATAGGTTTTAGCAGCTATCCCAATCTAATTTTTAATTACAAAATACAGAACTTCATTATATTGGAAATATCTAATACTCTGTTAGGAAAAGAGATGGTTAGTGAGTTTTCCTAAGAGATAGTTTAATACCTGACTGAGGGTATGCAAATTTCACAGAGTGGAGAATCCACTCTCTTCATGAAGGTTTTCCTTAAACAGATCCTTTTCAAGGATTTAAGAAATCCTTTACAAGGATTTAAGAAATGAACAAATGACTTAGATTCTTTTCACTTTCCACTGGAAACTCAGGTCATGTCCAGCCATTTCTTGTCTGAGGTATGCTCACACCTTTAAATGAGTTAAATTGGGCTTTGATGTATTCTCCCAAATATACATCCAGTATACCAGGTGGGGAGAGTTCATTAGAGGCCTTTTGTATTCTTAGTAAGTACTCAAGCAAAATGCACTATTCTAAAAGATTAAACTCTTTAGAGGGTCAGAATACTATAGATAATGAAATTGACATGGAACTTTCGGGAACAACTCTCCATGGGCAATATTGGGAAATCAAAAGAACTGCTCATCTGTCAGAAGCAAGTAAACGAGCTTGTTGAAAACAATTTTTGTGTGTTTGCTTCTGCTCTACTTGGCAAAATTCGTGTGAAGAGCTTGAATTTTATCACATATTCTTTCTGGGTGTAGAAAGTTTGATTAAAAAATATTTTGTATCTATTCTGCAACAAAGAAGAGAGTGTGTGAGAGACAGAGAGAATGTAGTCACAGCAGGGCCTCTTGCAACTGCAAATGAATTCCAGATACACCCACTACTTTGTGCACCAGGCTTTATGTGGGTACCAGGTAATCAAACCAGGACCTTCAGCCTTTGCAAGCAAGAGCCTTTAAGTGTTGAATCATTTTCAGATCAAGTTTTATTTTTGTGTCTTTGAATAGGAATAAAGACATCTATCTTCATGATAGACAAATGATAAGTAAAATACATTTGAAGCATCTTCCAACAAAGTGATTACTGGCTGTTCATGTCATTATTATTCTTATCCCCTATTATCCCCTATTCCTAGCCACGATGGCAAGGTTAGGTTAGTAAAATAAAAATGAAATCAAAATACAGGGAGGGGGAGAGAGAGAGAGAGAGAGAGAGAGAGAGAGAGAGAGAGAGAGAGAGAGAGAGACTGTAATTATTTAGATTGCATTGGTAGACCTGCTGTGTTCAGTAAGGTTAGTTGTAAGGGACACCATGTCAACCTGCCCTATTCACCTTCATGGGAAACCAGCATTTGCCTGTGCCATATGTCAGCAGGAACAGAACTTATTTGCCTTATTTTGAAAGCCAAACTCTTCTTTTCAGGACAGTATTCAAATAATCACATAAGCCTTGGTTTGTCCTCATACCATCACAATGATTAGAATTGGTTCCTATGATGATGTTTGGGGAAAAAATAAAGAATTAAGATAATGAGAGATTTATTTCCAAATAAGGTCACCAGTTCATTACCAGAGTCAACATCAGCCACACCTACAGAGAGGAAACCCCATCCCATACCTAACGTCTGCATGCCATCTTTTTACTCAATTTTCTATGAAACAAGAAACATCTGTCCTTTTCAGTCTCTTCACAGCATTTAACCCCATGGACAGATGTTTTCAAAACCGCCTTGTCTGTGAACATTTAAAGGAACACTAAATTTGCATAAACTCTGGGAATTCCAAGCTTCCTGCTTTCCATACTGTCTTAGTATTTTTTTAAATCAACATTTTTTTGTTCTATACCCATCATTTTGTTTTCCTCCTCATAAAGCAGACATTGTGTGCACACATCTGTTAAATCTGGGCTGCATTTATTACAGTTCTGTTCTTCCAGAAACAGGAAGGATTAATTACCACAGACCAGCTCTAGAAGCACCCCGTGTTTCTTAACACACAAAATTAATTCAGAGTTGACAAAACTCTTTCAGACACAGGCTGCTTCCTGCTGAGGGCGCTTTATTAGCATATCCTTCCCAGAGCAAAAAAATGCCAGATAGACCCTTTTACCTCTCCTTGGAGTTCAATTTGTACAGCACTGAGTGACAGGCAGTAAAATGGCTTGAACATATCTAAGGCAAGTTGCCAAATCCTCCTGATAGCAGCTCTTTGGAGCCTTTGTTCTGAGAACATTAAAGTCACAGAAGGTCCATGTACTGGAGACAGTGCAGGGCAGGCAGGATGTTCTCAGTGAGACAAAACAGCAGGTGATAAATGACATTAAATAACAGTGAGAATTTACCACAGACTAAATTAACTACTAGAGTGAAATGTTCTCAGCTCGAAGGCTATATTAACAGTGAATTTATAATTAGGCGATTATCATTCTTTTTAGCATTTGAGGAAGTCTATATGTAAAAATGATGAAGACAGCTCTATTTGACTCTGGAGACACACTTCTGGAAGTCATACTAAAAACACAGGAGAATCATTCTTCTTTCAGGCCTTATAAAGTCATTTATAAAAATGAGTTCTTGGAAGAAGGCTGGACTCTTGAATATCACACACATACACACACACACACACACACACACACACACACACACACACACACACACACATGCGGGCACAGCCTATTCAGAAATTACTGCTCTCTCAGAGAACAGACTGGCCAAAAATTTAGACTCCTCCTAAATAACATCTTCTGAGTATCCCCTAAATTAGGTTATTACCTATATCTGTGCAGTTTCAGGTGAACAGGGGGCTTGTCTTTTCCATTAGAAACTGTATCCTGAAAAATATCCTTGCTTTTCTGATTCTGAAAGAATTCCTTTCTGATGGCACCATATCTGCTGCCTTTAGGATAACATCCCATTTCAGTTCCATCCTATATCATTCCAGCTTCAAATCAAGAGAATTGCAACCGAGTTCCAAGAATGTCAGGAAAGAGACTGAACTGCTAACTTGATCACTGACATTGTTTCTCTATAATCATCAAAGAGCAACAGCTTGGTTACATGTCCTTAAAGCAACAACAGAAATAAAAATTTAAAAGAAACACCATATTTTAACCTCTAAAGATGATTGGCCTTTTTTCATTATTATTCTGCCATCCAGTTTGAAGTTTATGTTCAGTATTAGTGAACTTCCTGCTTATTCATAAGAATTTTCCTCAATCCAGGTCCCATTCCCAACTGGGACAGAGTATATATGAGCTTTCGGTGGATCCTCGCCCTCTGAAATCATATATACTTTCTATGAAGATTTCTTGTAAAACTACAACACTTCATAGTTGGCAACCAAGCCTCGTCCGTCTAGACGTGTTATAGTACTTGGTTACAATTGCATTTCCATAATAAACTAGGATCCATTCATTCATAACTTTCTAAAAAAAAATCTCTTTCTGGGCTTTAAACTCTCTAAACTTAGCCTCAGCCAAAAGGTGAATATTTGGAAAGTTTCTGCTAAAGCCATTTTATCAGATATTGACTTATATGACTCAAAAATCATTTTCCATATGTCCACAAAAATTATTACCCCAACAAAGAACCCATGAGGAGCTGACTTTTATAATTTAAAGTCTTGAATCTGACTGTTCCTTTGAGAGACACGCTCAGAGTCTGGAATGCAAGATTCAGATTCTAAACCAAATGTTTCTATGTCTACAAATATGTCCTAAAGCATGAACACGTGCACCCACAAGGGCAGTTTTCACTCTTTTTGTAGAATTCATGTATGTGGTTACCATTCCACTTGTGTTGCCTTGAAAAATTACCAAATTCCAAATGAACCTGTTATAAGTTTCCCTGTCGTATGACCTCAATGTGCATGGACATTTTGTTCCTCTGCCATTGTGTCATTTTCCAATACCATGAGGTCTGACGTGACACCTCCAGGTGTCATCTATAATTAAATGAGCTATGTGGTTTATGTGTCTTTTAATCTGTTTCGATGGGAGTGTTAATTTATTGAAATGATCTGGAATGCCTACAAAGGTACAGTATGAATGAAAGCATAATGTTTGGTCTACACTGACTTTTAATGCCAACCCCTGTTTCTAAGAACCCTCTCAGTATACCTTGGACACCCAATGTTCTCAACATCTCCCAGGATTTGCTTTTCTTTCAGAATAATAAATGAACACTAAGTCAATAACATTGTGCCAGACATTCAAAGTTGTTTCATTGAAAAGGTTACTCATAAAATTAAAAAAAAAGAAGTCAAGAAAAGAAAACTGTAGAATTTGATGTACTTGGTACTTGGTTCATATTGATTTTTTTCATAGTGACTTCAGAACAAGCACTTTTCAATTCCCAATTTCCAACCATTTTCTCCCAGTGTCTCGCTGCAGAGGACAGGAAGGAAAGCGCTGTCTATGTGCTAATTGATACAGCTGAAATCAGGCAGCCAGCTACGTCACTTAGAGGCGTTCTGATTAAATATGCCCTCAGCACGTGTTAGTAATTGTTAGTGCTATCCTGAGTTATGATAAAAACCATCATGACTATCAAAGATGTTATCAAGATTCTATGTCTACCAACACTAAATCTAGTGCTTTTACCTTGCTCTTCAATGAACGATGACTCTGTCTCTAGGTATATAGTCATTCCCAGCAGGTAGAAGAAGATTTACCTCCTGCCCCATATGCACAGGAAACACACACACCAAATTCTTTATCAATTTTTTTAATAAATACTTGTCAGTGACTAGACATGGCCACATATTGCATACTAAAGCATGTTTCCTGGTGGCCGCCTATGAGGGTCTAGACACCCTTGCCCTGGAGTGCTTGATGTTGAATTTAGGGACAATTGCTGGTCCAACCAGACCCGTCATCAAACGTGTCGCCCACTATTGAACATGACTTTTAATTGTTTTGTTATTTTATGACATTAAGTCAAGAATCACAAAATGTCATTGAGAAGATTAGTCAACCGGTGTTTTCATTATTAAAATACTAGAAATGTAATTATTTCCCACACTGTTGTATGGATAGACAAGACTTTTAGCCATGACATTTTTTTCACCCATGAAGAAAATCTGATTTCAAATGAATTTAGAGGTCATTGAGCAATACTTTCATTTTTTCTATCAGAATATGAATTATTTAGAATGACATAGGGCATTTTGACATTATCAGAATAGAAAAGAAACACCTTCTATGGCTATTTCACAGTAAATTATAACCCTTAGCATAATAAATTTAGACAAATATAATTTTACTAAACTATAGTAGTATAAAAACTATACCCATATCATAGAGTCAATAGTAGACCAAAAGTAAACTAAAATGAAAAGAAATCACAATCTTGAAGTCCTTCCCACTAACATCCATGGCCTTTCCTCAGCCTTCTTATTTTCCTTTATTAACGTTCATGAGCAGTGACAATTTATTGTCCTTATGAGTAAGCTTAAAAAATAGATGGGTAAAACTACATTTAAAATGCATTACGGCTTTCTTAAGAAATCAGTAAGGACTCCATTTATCAACAGATAACCTAATATAATGTCTACACTTTGTGAAGCATTCCCTGCCCAAGAAGTTAGGTGGTTTACTCAATCCAGGTTCTGAGAATTGTTGGAAGAGAGAATCGTCTTCAGGTCTCCCAGCTTGCAAATGCCCCTCCATTAAAACCACATATGCTCATTTTCACAATCATACTCATGTTGGATATCATTCATAAACACTACTGAGTATTCACAAGGAACCAAGCATTGTTAATCAATTTAATACTTGGGATTTTAATGCATATTTGCAAGAGGTTTATATACTTCTTGGATGTGAGGAAACAGGTTTAAAAATATGAAGAAGTTCTCGGGATGATGGAGGCAACGGATATCACAACTGGAAGTGGAAGTCCAACCCTCTGCCCACAGGTTCTGTGTGCATAGTCAGGATCTTTGGAGCAGGACTCATTTAAAGTGACCTTTGCCAGCGATGTTCCTGAAAAAAAAATGCCTAAATTCTTAAAGCAGAGGAGAAACCAGGACCCTGGTGTCTGGTGACTGCTTAACACGGGCTGTTTTGCACTGTGACATTTCCATTATAGATTTGCTCTCTCAGGGAACTGAGTGAAATGAGAAGTTCTAGATATGGAAATGGACCCCAAAGGAGAAAGAAGGGCTTTCAGAGTATTAAGTGTTTCTCATTGAAAGCTACACAGAAAGGGCTTTTGAAAGGAGCCCATGAAACAAGGTGGTTGGCAGCAAGGCTATAGAAAGTCTTTAAAGACTCCTAAGGGAAGAAATGACCTGCATGAATCCTCTTGGGATTGAGAATTTTGGAAGAAGACACACATGAGTTCCTGATGCTATCTCTGAGGAGACGATAAACTGGGATCATGAGGGAGAGTATTTGTGATTTTTAAGTGGGTTATTTTGGCCAGAAATAAGGCAGGAGTGTGAATGTCATTGGAGTCAAGTGATGGTAAGTCCTGAGGAATAACACAGGGCTCTCTGTGGTCATGGAACCCTCCTGGATTGGATCACTCTTAAGAGTAGGATTAGCTAAAAGTCAGGGAGGCTTGAAGCCAGAAGTCAGAGCAGAGCATACAGAGAGAGACATTCCATTAATCTAAATGTATGAGTTGGCCAGGGTCTAGACAGGGACTTTATGGATAAGAAAAGCAAGAAATGGGTAAATTTCACAAATAGAATGAGAAACAGACGTGACAGATTTAAGATAAGAGCAGATCAAATTTAACCTCCATTTACGTTTGTGAGGAGTGTGAGCAAATTTTCATAATAAGCAAGGGCCAAAGGAACCCATTCAAATTATTTCCCACCTTGTCTCCCTTGTGAAGATTATACAAAAATTTAGAGAAATGGAATTTTTAATATTACCATTCCTGTGGCATAAAGATATTCTATTTGCTGTACAAATGATAAACTCGATTTCCAAACAGGGTAAGGAAATGAAAAAGGGATTATATCAAATCTGTTTACAGTGCTGATCGATTAGGATATTGACTTTTAATTTCCCTGTTCACATTGAATTCTATGAGCCATTTCTGCAGCAAATTGTAAGCTTGGATAAATAATAGTATATATGTTGTTTTGAAAAACTAGCTTAAATGTTTAGTCTAATCACCACAAGGCACTTCAGGTTTCACTGAAGCTATGAGCTTCACATAAAAGTTATGAATTTCATTTCTCACCATTCAGATTAGCATTTTCTGTGTCTCAGACCCCAGACAACTCGAGCCTCTGGCACTGTATCCTAAAGTTAGGTTACTTAGCAGACAGTCTTTCATCACCTGTTTATGGTTATAATCCCTCTTCCATTTTCGATGCCAGCCTATGGTTTTCTGAATTTAAATCTTTCAGCCTATTTTATAACTGCAGGAGAATGTGGTCAACATGCATGTGTCAGAGTCTCCTGCTGAATACAGCTCTTCTGCACTGGCGGGTTACCAGAATGGCAATCAAATCTTCTCCAGCTTGTGGTCTGTACCACTGCTAGGAAAATGCACATCACAAGTTACTTGCACTATTCTCTAAGGCCTCTCCCAGCATTCCTGACCTCATTACACGTTGAAGCCATCTAAACTGAAGATAGGAAAATCAAACAGCAAAATCAAGAGAGATCGTCCTTAACAATTTTATTCAGCACAGAACTTTGGGTTCTGGTCATGAGATCAGGCAAGAGTTGGAAAGAACAGGTACTCAGATCAGATTGGAATCATTTGAACATGACATGAGTTTTTCTTTTATTTTACTTTGGTTTGGTTTGGTTTTCTGAGACATTGGCTCACACTGTAAGGTAGGCTTTCCTGGAACTCAGCCTAATGGTGAACTCAACTATCATCTTACCTCAACCTCTTGACTGCCAGATAACAGATGTGATCTACTATGTCTACTATACATATTATATTATATTACAGGGTTGGAGAGATTGCTCAGCGGTTAAGGCACTTGCCTTCAGTGCCTAAGGCCCGAGGTTCAATTCCAAGTACCCACATAAGCCAGACCCACAAGGTGTGGCCCTGGTGCTCTCTCTCTCTCTTTCTCTCTCAGTTTCTGTATCTCTCTGCCAGAAAATGAATACATAAAATATTTTTTAAAAATTATATTACAAAATTTTAGTAACAGTAGTGTATTGGCCATGGAAACTAGCACAATCATTGTGTAAAACAGTGTAAATTTTCTTCAAGTCACTAAAAATAGAACTACCATATGGTCCATCACCACCACCAAGCATCGCCATGGAGCACATATCCAAAGGAAGTGAAATAAATATGCCAAAGTTAAATAAGTCCCTCTGGGCTAATTGCATCATTATTCTAATGGCCAAGATGTGGAACTAACCTTGGTGTTTGTGGATGGATGAGCCGATAAAGAAAATTGAGGATGTTTAAAATTTTGAATACTATTCAGACTTATGCAATGAATTAAATCTTGTCATTTACAACAAATGTAAATCTGGAGAAAATTGTACTAAGTAAAATAAATAATGAGAGTGCATAAAGTGCTGATTGCACAAGTGCCAGGACCTGAGTTCAGATCCCCAGAAGCCACGTGAAATCACTACCCTGTGACAGGCATCTGTGATACCAGCATGCCACTGGCAGGAAGAGGCAGAGAGGGGAATTTCTCAGGGTGTTGATGGGATGGCGGGCCTGGTGCCTCAAAGAAGGATTAAGGTCAGGACCGACACCCTAAATTGTCCTTTCACCTCCAGGCATGCGCTGTGGCTCAAGGCATATGCACTCACACATACGAACACAGATACATAAAAATGTAGAAAGTAATTATAAACTAACATAAGATAATGAAATAAAAGTGTGAAGGGCAGAGAGATATTCTAGTATTTCACTTTTATGTGGAATGTAAGACTGTAATCTCATAAGAGTTGAATGTTCATTATAAACATATAGCTTTACTTATCAATCTAAAAACGTACCTGAAGTGGTGGACACAGGCACTCCAAGACAGCTTGGTGACGATGTAGAAGAAACACAGTCATCCTATGTCTAGTATGCACACAACATGGCACAGCCACTTTGAAAAACTGTCTGGCAGTTCCTCAAAATCTGAAATTTAGACCCACTGCAATGGTACTAACAACATGCACAAAAATGTGTCACATCCTGCTACACCAGTGGTCATTCTAATGACCTACCGCCCATCCACGGATGAATGGATGTACACATGATGCCTGTCCTTTAAGTGGAATATTAGCCAGGTATTAATAGGAATGAAGTGTTGATACCTGCAAACCCAAGAAAGACAAACCTTGGGCTGAGTGAGATTCCTTAAAAAGACAGTTTTGTATTTTTCCAGTCACCTGAAATATCTCAAGTAAGAGCAGACATAAATATAAAAGATAGATAACTATTTGTCTACAACTGTGGTCAGGAAAAATGGAGTCACTGTGGTGGAGATTTCTAGCTCTCTGTTACCCTGGGGGATATTGATGTGCTAATACTAACTGTGATGTGAGTTGCCTAGGTTTATTGATGTGTCCAATTCAAGAACTTCTACATTTAAAATGAATGAATTGGACAGCATAGGACTTAGATCTCAGTAAACTGTTTTATAGGGAATAATAAGTTTATAATTTTGACAAAAAATGAAAATCTTTACATCATTATGCAAAATGCATGTGTGTGAGTACATGTGACAGAAAATGTCATCGATATTAACTTTCTATCTGTGAAGAGGAGAGGTGAATCACACATTTAAAATCAAATAAAGATTGGACAAATACCTGAATAACATGTTTATTTTTTGAGTCAACAAATAAACATGATTGGTTTTCACCTGTACATGTGATCAGGGCTTGGGGAAATGACTCAGGCAATAAAACATTTTCACCACTAGCCTGAGTACCTGAGGTTAGAACCCCAGAGCCTTGTATAGAAAACTGGTATCAATTTTTCAGAAATAGAATTGGTGAGCTGAATCAAATGTGTGGTCCAAGATATTCAGACTGTTTTTTTAAGATCCACATTGTACAGATAATTATTAAATCTTAACAAAATAACAAATGGTAAATATTATTCCCCATTGGGTCTGAGGAAACTAAACCTGAAGGTATGTTCCACTCAGGTGTCCACTGTGGAGAACTCAGCTCTCCCACCACACACAGGCTGACACCTTATCTGTCCCAGGTCTAGAGGTGAGGAGCCAGACTAAGAAAGCAGGCCTGCCCTATGCTCTATGGACACCCTCATGTCTGCTGTGTTACAAAGAAATGAATTTAGTGGGCCAGTCTGCTGTTTTCCAAAATTGCCTGGAAAGCAGTGGGGATATCTGAGTTGTTGAAGGAATATTTATTACCATGCATGGCCACAGAGCCAAAACCTTATTCTCTGCTGTAGCTTTATTAGAGAGAGCTCAGCTTTCTGACATCCTGTGTCCATCAGTCCCTTGGTTGTGGATCGTGCATTGGACCCCTTCCCCAAGCCACAGCAACAGAGCTATGTGCAGGTTGTATTTTGCTATGTGCAGGGACCATTAGCCAGAAAAATGCATTCACAAACTGGATGGGACTTAGGAAGGCACGGCTGACAGGTAAGATTCTGTGTCCACTGACGGGCACTGAGGAAATCCTTGTAGCTCTTCCAGCACCAGAAATGAAGTTCAAGGTGGATACTGAAGACCACTGGGAGGGGCAGGGATGTGGTGACCAGACAAAGAAGTTGGGTTCCTCCCTGACTGTTCCAGTCTTTCCCAGAAACTTAAAAAAAAAAAAAAACAAGTCTACTCTGGTGACTGGAACTGTGAGGGCACTTCCAGCGTGTATTGGTAAGGGTGATGCCTCAGTGGATAAAGCCCTAAATGCACAACAGTGAGGTCTTCACTTCAGATCCCCAGCATCTGCATAAAAAAAGCCAGACATTCCTGCATGCACCTATCATCCCAGCATGGGGAGGTGGAGACAAGAAGATCCTTGTGACTTTCAGCCTAGCTAGTCCACAGAACAGGTGAGTGAAGGGCTGGTGAGAGACCCTAAGTCAAAAAAATATTAAAATGGAAGAGTGATTTTGGAAGATAGTGGCAACCTCTGACCTCCACACACCGAGGTGATTACACAGGCACCCACATGTGCACTCATACACATAATAACATGTAAACATACATGCATGCAAACCAAACTTGCAAACGAAAGAATGTATTGATAATCCAGGCAAAGAGATTTAGAGAGTTCTGGGTAATGGTTGTGGAAGTTAAAGTAAGTGGTTTGATTTTACAGTTGAATCAAATGAAAGGCAGAGAACAACATGGAGAATTGATTTTAAAGAACAAAGCAACAATTGCCCTCAAGAGAAAAAGTCATAATCCTTTTCTACACATAAGTAATTAATAAAATATTAATGTATTATTTCCTCTGCCTATCTAGCAGTGATGATTTCAAAGACAGCTGGAAGAAGAGAATTAGGAAAGCCATTTTTTTTGGCAAATTTGTGGTATTTTAATTGTGTATTAGCATTCAGATACTCATACTTCTAATTAATTTCCTCTTTTAAAATGCACCTTGCAGAGGTAATCAGAGAGAGGCAGATAATGTATGTACATATGTATGAAAACTTTCATGAATTACCTCAAGAGAGACAAGTAGCATTCCGTCATGGAGTTACTAAGCCTGGAGATATACACGTGTGTGATACAATGAGGTGTGTTTGAAAGACTTCTCATCGAGCTAATACTCTTAGAGAGCGTTTGTGTGAATCACTTACAAGAAAACACGTCAAGGCAGAAGGCATCCTTTATGTAGAAAACTCAAGCATAGCCAAACAATATACAGATAGCACAAGAGAAAGAAAACACATGCAATTATTAACATTTTTGGGGGGAAAGTAGGGTTTCAGTTGGTTTTTCCAGCTTCATTTTATCTTTGAAAAGTCACACATTGTATATATGTTCATATCCACCACTGTGTTATCGGGTCCTCTTCCAACCCTTTTAAATCTCTTCATTTTCTGACCTCTTCTCATTCTTCCTTCCATTTTTGTGGCTGACTCACTAAGTTCAATTAGGACTCTACATGAACGCGATTTGGGTTATTTCCTGCAAAATGAGCATCTTTTTATTATTATTTATGTTTTGAATGTACTATATTTTTAAATTAATATCTTTATTATGAATAAGTGCATACATTGTATGAGCAAATCTTGAGAAGTTGTCCCCGTTTCCCTCCTCTCTGTCCTCTACCCAGTAGGGTCCTTCCTCAGTGCACATACTGGATCTGTCCACAGGTTAGGGGGTATGAACTGCACCAGAGGGAGCCAGGTTTTCTTTTTTTCTTCCCCCTTTGTGCATTGTTGCTGAGGAGGAATCAATGAGACATCCTACGAGCATCTCCCTGGCACTAGGCCAGGGAAGGACATGACTTCTTCCCCTAGCCACCACGAACTGCCATCAGCTCCTCTAGGATGGGTGGGTCTCAGGAGCTCCGTCCCTGTCCATGATGAAATGACCACACCCCTGTTCAGGAAACCACAGCTGCTGGGAGGTCAGGGTTCAAAGGTCATGCCATGCCTTCTGCTCTCATGTTCTCCTCGCCCCTTCTTCAGCATCTTCTCCTAAACCTTGGAGGGTTTGCTATCAATGTGATGAGCACATCATCCATTTGCTTTTTAAAAATTGTTTTCATGTTGCTTTGCTTTTCTGAGGCTTTAACATACATTTCATTCATCCTTTACTCTGCATATCACTAGGCATAAGTTTCTCCTTGGAATTTAGTAACTGTGGAAATCACTTCCAATTTTCTGGTTAATCCCAGTCCCATTATACTTCTGGCTCTCTAACATCCTTGGTTTTGTTTGATGCCAGATGTCCACGCAGCTAGGTTTCCTGTAACCGAGGGACAGTTAGATGTCAATATATATGTGACTTTATATGTATATGCCTCATATACCTTTGTGTCTTCCCCGTTAGGTGTTATTATGATAATGAAAAGCCAATTTAAACAGGAAATTAAGAGACACATGGATCCGGATAGCCCTGTATGTACTACATGAGTGTCTTTACACGGCAACCCCTCTAACTTGAACAGATCACTCTGGACTGATGTCATTTATACATTTTTATTTGCATATGTGTACTTTAACTGACACAAAGAGAAGGTAAACACTAATTAGCATTCTCCTGCGAGCACATCCCTGAGTGGAGCTGACATTTGACTCACGATGATGTAGGTGTAGTATGGGAAAACTATAGGTTCAGAATTTCCCTTAAATTTCTCATCATGCTTCAGAATTAAATGTGCCCAGACATACTTGATGGGCACATATTACTGTTCTTTTCCATCTCAACATCAGAATATTTCAAAATAAACACCCTACTAGTTTCCCCTAAGAGCTGACTGTTAAATGTTGTACAATTGGACGTATTTGTCTTTCAGCAGGAAAGACTGAAAACAGGAATTTTCATGTATTAGTATCACATGTATGCCAAGGGATTTTAGAGGTGACATTATATATTACTAAGTAGAATTTCCAGATTAAAAACAAAGTGATGAATAAAATAATGTCCAGAGAAAGGGAATTTTGGTCACTGAACATGAATCAAGTGGCTCCTTTGGTCTTTCTCCGGAGGCTGTTTCTATACATGTGACTCTTGTCCTGGCTTGATCACCACTCCAATGTGTCTGTTTCTTTTCTTTTACCTTATGGCAATATTAAAACCAGCTGTCAGCACAACCTGAGCGTAGAAGGCCCGTGTAGACAGGGGTAAAGCATCCAGCCCTAGAAGCTACACCATTAAAATCCATGACTTTTCCAAATGACTGTCCACGAACCATAACCAAATAGAACCTCTCCTTCTGGAAGTGATCAGACAGGTTCAGAAAGAATATGTGATGAGATGCCAAGCCAACACATTGGCATAATTATGAAAGCAGTGCCCACACCCCAAACAGCCCAACAGTTCTCCTCTGAGGCAGCTGTCTCCCATAACGAGCCTGATTCAATGCAGGATGGAAAATCTCTGCACCCTCTCCATGGGCTCTGGGACATTTGACAATGGTGCAAGGAAAAAGCCTTGACAATGGCTTACGACTGGGTCTGTGAGAAAATTGGAACCTAAGATCATGACTTCTGCTAGTGTTCTTAGCTGTTGCCTGGGACTGGATGGTCAGCAGGACTCTTCAGTGACTCGGGAATCAGCTCCAGACTCTGAAACCCATTCTCACGCTCACTCATTGAGCAAATATGTATTAAGAAAACAGCGCAAGTGAAAGTTCTGGGTCAAAGTGCATTACTAAGCGTCTCCTCCTTCTACTTCCAACTAGTGTTATTTTGATGGCCTCCTGCTCATTCCCCCAAACGTCTTCATCCGTGCTCTAGGGGAAGTGCTCTGAGGCTCATACTGAAAATACTTCATCTCTGAGCAGAAGAGTCTTGTGATGCAAGGTCACTTTGCGTAAAATGATTTCCAATATCATAATATTGGGATAATACTCATTTAACCAATATTATACAAGCTGTCTCTGAATTTGAAAAATCTTTAGCTCATCTCAGATTTCTGAAATGTCATTGATCTTAAAAGAACTGCTGTTGTTTTCCTCTGGTGTGCTTTCCCCATGTTTGTTGCCCTCTGATAAAATTCCACCACATTCCACCCCAAAGGTTTTCTGATTTGTTGATGAGCTGACTCTATGCCTTCCCTTCTTCCTTCAGTTTATGCATAAATGTCAACATAGAAAATTGCTTGAAATCATGTTTGTTTCCAATTATCAATGTCAACAAATCAAATAGTTGCTGATATTACTAGTAATATTGGGTTAAATCAGAGGCTCTTTCATTCTCTGATCTTTCACAAAAAAGACATAAATTAAGAAATTACAGTTTATCAAAAAGGTTAGAACAAAACTTTTGTGTTTGGTAAATATTTTTAAATGATTGTATTTTCTTCCAAATCCTTCTCTGAAATTAAAAATGCATGGGGAAGGGGAGAGAGAGGGAGATACAAAGATGAAATTATGATCAGAAAGGTAAGGGAAAGATGGCCTTAGGTCCCTAGGGTAGAACAGCCCTGTTTTCTGAATTGTAAGAAGCAGAAGCAATTTAAAACCATTATGACTGTCCAATTTCCTATTTGAACTCAGTTTGCATCCGGAACCTGCAGGAGGTTCTGTAGTCACCTTCTCTGGTGAGAAGCCAGATGAGCCAGGATAGAGCCCAGGTTCCCACCCTGGCCTCCTGGAAGTGAGTGGAGGGTTATTAAGGTCAATAGTGGACTTTTGGCTAGTTTCCATACTTTATGAAAATGTTCCATATCATTCATGTTATCAACCAGAAATAGTGCAAAAGTAGTGAGAACACCTGTGACTGAAGCTATTTCCTGTTTATTCTCATTGCCTAAAACATCACAGCAACGTAGACAAGGTCCCCTCACTCTGTGTCACTGATGTCCTTTGCAGCAGTGAAGTGCATACAGGATAGATGACACAGTTCAGAAAGAGTCTTGGGGACTGAGTGGAAAGGAGCCAGCAGCCAGGACCTTGGCAGCCTATGGCACTGACCATTTCTAATCCACACAGCGAGTTTTCCTCCTCAATCCTTGAATGTCTTTTGCATCATTAGTAACATGAATATTCCTTATGTATTATTGTTCCAGCACATGATCAGCTGAGGATTATTATGAATGAACACAGCATTGATTATTACACAGCATTTTGTCCAGGGTTCACAAGGGGAAACACTATGAAAGTTTGAGTCAGCTAAGCAGGATGTTCCTGTGTTCTTAGACTAGATTGAGGTAAAGAAGATAGATTGCACCTCGTGGGTTATAGAAAGCTATTCCACAGTATCAATCTATTTTGTCTACAAAATTTAAATACATGGGATTAAAATGCAAAAAGTAATATTTTCTCAGGACTACTACAATAAAAATTTATGTTCATCCAAACCATGACAATATTTAAAATTAGTGACTTAAGCCAGAGAGATGGCTCAGTGGTTAAAGGTGCTTCCTTGCAAAGCCTGACAGTTCTTGTTCAGTTCCCCAGTACCCACATAAAGCCAGTTGAACAAAGTGTTGCACGGATTTGCAGTGGCAGAAGGTCCTGATGTACCCATCCACACATACATACTCTCTTTCTCTCTCACACACACACATGAAAATATTTAAAAATAAAATTAGTGCTTTTCTATGTAATTCATTTGGTTTTGGCTAGAAGTACTTGAAAGTAACAATGCAAGATTATCATAAAGATAATCTTGTGAAAGATTTTATTTCTTCAACGTAGTTGAGCTCTTAAGACTGTTGCAGGTTAAATATTGAGAGATATATGTAAATACGAGAAAGGAAAAGGAAGATGTAGTTTATGTTATATGTAAAGTTTGTCTAAAAATTCTTTGAACAAACAGTTCATTTGTATGCTTAGAATACAAATTTAAGTTATTTTATGCTAAAATATTCATTCTTATATTTTTCCAGAGTTTGAAAAATCATTGCACCAGTGCCAATGTATATGATTGAAATAAATGCTGAAATCTGCTACTTTAAACACTAGTTGGAAGAAAGAAACAAGAAGGAATCTATTTTTAGAACAGCTTAATTTACATTAACATAAACAACTTCTCAAAGGTAATGAAAAATACTTGAACAACTTAGTATTAAGACCATTTCCATAAAAATATAACAATAAGAGTCAGAAGAAGAAAAGAAAACATGCTATCCAGTATTATGAAAACTGTCCATAAAGTTTGCCAAAAATAAAGCTGGAAATATCTATTAAAACAGAACTAGCATTTTAACCTAGTATTGATCCAATACATATTTTCAAATAAATAAGTTATTTTTTAAAAGTAAAATTGGTATATTTGCAGCAGTCAAGGCATAGATTGAAGTTATAGTTCTGGAGAACAAAACCAGTTTATTTGCTTATAAACTTGTCTATAAACATACACACATATATGTGAGAGGAAGAGAGAAGCCTACTTTTTCAATTTTATTTATAAGTAGTTAGGGAGAGACAGAGAAAGAGAGAGAGCGGAAGGAGAGAGAGAGAGAGAGAGAGAGAGAGAGAGAGAGAGAGAGAGAGAGAGAGAGAGAGAGAGAGAGAGAAACACCAGGCTTCTTGTCCCTGCAAACAAAATCCAAATGTATGCATCACTTTTTGTGCCTGGCTTTATGTAGGTACTGGGGAATTGAACACAGTCCTCAGGCTTTCAAACAAGCACCTTTAACCACTGACCCATCCCACCAGCCAGATGATCCCACCTATAAAAGGACTATATTCTCTTT
>PVHP010021010.1:0-29894 GCA_004024765.1 Zapus hudsonius | reverse complement strand
ATGGTGCCCTGTTTGTTTTAAATCTTGTATTGTATTGGTCAATCTGTTTTTGCTGTGCCTCATGTTTTGCATTGTGAATGTTCTGTGCCATTATGGGTTTATTTTTGGTATTATGGCTCAGTTGAAAGCTGCGGGGACTTAAGAGTTGAGCTGAACATATTGTGTTTATATCTTGTATGATTATTAGTTTGTGGGGGCCCGGGGCGGACTGTCATGGTTTGATACAGGTGTCCCCCACAAACAATTGAATCTGTTCTGATAGATCGATCCTCAGCTGATGGCAGTTTGGGTTTTACAACCTCGATGAAGCTGTGTTGTTGGGGGCGAGCTTATGGGGTGATAAGCCAGCTTCCCCTTGCCAGAGTTTGGCACACCTTCCTGCCGCCGTTTGCAGTGCTGTGGCAGAGGTGATGTCCAGCCCTCTGCTCATGCCATTGTTTTCCCTGCCAGGATGGAGTCTCCCCTCGAGTCCGTAAGCCAAATAAACCCATTCCTCTACAAGCCACTTTTGTTTGGGTCCTTCCTGCGCAGCAACTAGAAAGCTGACTGCAACACCCCCCAATGAAATAATTCTTTACTTATTTCCCTAACTTGTAAGTGAACATTTACATTTTATTTCCTCGGGATCCATTTTATTTCTGTATGATCTCCCCCTCCCCTTTATCTATATATCTCTATCTGAATTTGTTTAGTGTATTGGCTTGAGATTATTTTTTTCTCATCAGGATTTCAGCCAGAGAAACTATATTCTTAATCAGGTTTCGTGGGAGTTGTGGCCAAGTGTCCTTCAGAGTAGTGGTCAATGCGTCCTGCTCAGTCTGCACTCATTGACTCTGTACTGTGTTTAGCAACTATAATATATTGAGAGTTCTTCACAAAGAAATATACACTCTGTAGTCCATGTACTGTGGAGTGGGGGTGGGAACATGTCTATCTATATTTTCTATTATAGCAGAAGTGCAATGATATATATTTATGTGTTTTATATTTTAATATTTTATTTATTCATTTTCAAGCAGAGAGAGAGAGTGAGAGAGTGATAGATAGATAGAGAGCGAGCAAGCACCAGGGCCACCACCTTGTGGGTCTGACTTATGTGGGTCCTGGGGAATTGAACCTGGGGCCTTAGGCACTGGAGGCAAGTGCCTTAACCGCTGAGCCATCTCTCCAGCCCTATTTATGTGTTTTAAGTATAAAACATTACAGTTCCTCTCCCCTCACATGCGTATGTACCATAATTAAATACACACAATCACTTTGTAGGACTCACTGGTTTTCCTTATTTGGAGCAAGAGTAGAAAAGCAGGTCTCTATAGTAACTGTTATCCTCAGGACATTAAATAAAAAACCTTTTAGAAATGCCTCACATGACACAGAAATACACTCTTTGTATTAGCTTTCCAGGTCTGCTATAACAAGATACCAGAGTCTGGGTAGCTTAAAACCACAAAAATGTTTTTCTCACAGTTCTATAGACTGAACGTCAGAGATCAAGATGTCAACAGTCTCAGTTTCTCCTGAAGCACCTGTCCTTGGCTTACTTATGGCCACCTTCTTGTGTGTCCTCAGCTGGCTTTTCTTTCGGGCAGGTCCTGATGCATCTTCCTCTTCTTTAAGGACATCAGTCAGCTTGGTTCACCCTCATAGCTTAACACTCTGCTTCCCTTTTTAGAGGCCCTACCTTCAAATATTTTGTTTTATTTTTTTTTACATATAAATTGTAGGGGACACTAGTACTTATTACTCTTTAAACATATATATATATATTATGTATATATGTTACATATATAAACAGAGTTCTGAATCAAATTGTTTATGAAAAAGAGAAGGAACCTGAGGAGAAAGGATATTGTTGCAGATAGTCTCACTCTCGAGTTATTTGTCTTGCAACCATGAAAAATTAGGTGCAGTGAAGCAGTTACCTGCTGGTTACTGGGACAAAACACCTCAGCAGAAGCAGCTTTATGGGAAGGGCCGGAAGTTTGATCATGGCTGGGAAAGCCTGGCAAGGGAAGATGTCTTAGCTGTCATCACATTAGCAGGGAGGGAGGAGAGGCAAGGAGAGGTGGGGGAGGGCAAGGAGGGAGGCTGGGCTATAATACCTCAATGCCCACCCTCAGCAAGACACCTCCTCCAGCAAGGTTTCACCTCCCAAAGTCTTTCCTTGAGTGGGAAGTGCTTCTAATTAGAGCTCAAACCTAGTTGCTAAAACTGATTGGTCAGGTATGGACTTATCTGTCCGAAGTTTTATTTATTTATTTATTTATTATTTTTAATTTTTTAAATGAGTTTTTAAATTTTTTTCTTTATTAAGCAGAGAGAGAGAGAGAGAGAGAGAGAGAGAGAGAGAGAGAGAGAGAGAGAGGAGAGAGAGAGCGAGAGCGCGTACCAGGGCCAGCACTATGTGTCTGGCTATGTGGGTACTGGGGAATTGAACCTGGGGTCTTAGGCACTGGAGGCAAGTGCCTTAACCGCTAAGCCATCTCTCCAGCCCTGTCTGAGGTTTTAAAGAGTCACTGAAACAAAGTCCAGCCTCCCTGCATTCCTGCACATGGCATTTTAGGAGAACGACTTCTAAATCTCCAGGCCTTAAAAAGGTGAGGCCTACCCCACCCCAGCCATTTGACTGGGGTGAGGGGGGCTCCAGATTTTTCCCACATGAACCTTTTTCCTCATGACAGGAGCCCTCTGTTATCTTTCCTTCTTTTGCTTATTTAGCTGAACAGCAGAGATTTTGGCTAAAACCTCTCCCATGTGTTCGTTCCATACTGGTGGCTGGAGATCTCTGTAACTTCCCATTTTCCTTTTAAATACAGTCTCCCACTATACCTTCACCTCTGGTTGTCTATGATTTTAATTCTTTAACTTTATAGACAAGAATTTGGGTACTCTTTAAGTTCTGAGGTGCATTGGAATTTGCTGGGTATTATCTAAATTCTAATCCCCATCTCCGCTGTTACAGCTCTACCTCCGAAAGGTTCCTGAACAGCACCACTCACGGGGGATTAAGTATTCAAGTACATGAGTCAATGGGGTATGTTTTACATTCAAACCGCCATAATTGTCAACTAGTCAGTGGAAGTTTATCGGTGCTATGTTCTCCTCGTCACCATGCCCATCTTGAAGTGCCCCCATTGTTACTTATGTGACAACATTTTAGGATATCTCCTTTTGCAAAAAGGATGATGCATTTAGCAAATGTTACAGACTCAGGAGGCTTTAAAGTGAGAATAAAGGCAGCAATTAATGCTAATGAGTCTGTGTTCGCATGTAATACTCTTGCTGTTATAAACAAGCATCACTGAACCTCAGTTTGTTCAACAGATGCTGATCTTAATGGCCACATTCTCTTCCCATGGATAAGTTAGCTTTAGTTAAATGTACCATTAAAAATAACCATTTAAAATGTTAATGAAAGCTGTGACTGTAACCACCAGGAGTTTTTATTTTAACCTCCACTTTATTAATTCTTATTTTTCAAAGGGCCTTTGGAAAGGCAAGGGGCATATTCTCTATGTGTGGTGCTTCAAAGCAGGAAAGCTGATGTGATGTCTTTAGAGCAACAGTGTAGGTCTAAGTTTCTTCTGTCTCTCATATGCATTTAGGGTGTGAGACAGAATTCCATAGTTAGGATTCTTGGTTGTCCAACTACTTGATAGACAAAAAATTTTGTTTACCTGATATTCTCTCATATATTGGGATTATAGTGGGGGAAAAAAACCAAGATGCTGTTACATAGGAAATCTTCACCTTCTAGGACAATAAGAAAGAGCCTGGCTTAGGCTTGAGTTCTCCCCAGAAAATGGAACTTATAAAACAATGAATTAATGCATACACAAGAGCTTTGCATCTTTCTGGGGTACATTGCTGGTTATACTCACAGACAGATCTTCCAAGTTGTTGAATGTGGGTGCATGGTGAGAGAGAGGCTGGGCATGGTCTTGGCAGATCTCTGGATATTTTTTTTTATTTTTAAAAATATTTTATTTATTCATTTTTCAAGGAGAGAGAGAGAGAGAGAGAGAGAGAGAGAGAGAGAGAGAGAGAGAGAGAGAGAGAGAGAGAGCGCACCAGGGCCACCACCTTGTGGATCTGGCTTATATGGGTACTGGGGAATTTAACTTAGGCACTGAAGGCAAGTGCCTTAACCGCTGAGCCATCTCTCCAGCCCTGGATATTTAAAGAGGATGGTTTGTCAATTTATTGCCTGGAATCCATAACTCACCAGGCCTGGCTAATAGGTTCAGGGCTGTCTATCTGCCTGGATCAGCAAGGGTTAAATGGTGAAGGATTGAGCAGATATGGGGAACATGTTCATAAGGAGTTTTTTGTTTTCTTTTGCACTCTTTAATTTTATTTTTTTTTCAGGTAGGATCTCGAGTAGCTTAGGCTGACCTCTCACTTCATAGCAGGTAATGAAAGACCTTGAACTTCTGATCCTCTTGTCAATACTTCTTTGGGGGATAATAGGCATGCATTATTACCCCTGTCTCATACGTAGCTTGTTTTTTTTTTTTTATTTAATATACACAAGCCAACTACTTTGCACTGAAGAAATGTCCCCTTCTAGGAGTTCTTAGGCCTTTGATTATAAGAGTTTTTTGTTACTTTTTTTTCCACCTTTAAGAATTTGCTTAAAAATTATGTATCTAAAAAAATTATGTAGCTAAATAAATCGATGTTACTTGAAGCCTCTATAATCTCTGATTGCTGGTATAGAGCCTAGGGGGTTCTATATTAAGAATAAAACAATATCCTCAGCAGTGTAGGTTTTGCTAATTGGCCCAAAGTCAGAAATTAATGAGAGGACAGAGAGATCCCCTCATGGCCTAGGTTTTCAGATTAGGTGCTAATGCAATGGGAATCTCCATGCAGAGACTGGGCTATAGTTTTCTTTGCATTGACAGTTGCCAGGCAATTTCTGATGACCCACACCAGAGAGGCCTGGTCTTCATCCCCAAGCATTTCTTTCCATTTCTGGGTTTCTTATTATAGCCTACTTCTTGTATTTGCCTATACAAGTAGAAATGTTTTATTTATTGACTTTTGTGTGGATGGAAAGAAACTCAGACAGGTGTTTTGGTTTCTGACTGATTAGAGAGCAGAGATAAAGTGAGTAACACAATGTAAAGATAAAATAGTCAAAGTTTTGGCCGGGCGTGGTGGCACACGCCTTTAATCCCAGCACTTGGGAGGCAGAGGTAGGAGGATTGCCGTGAGTTCAAGGCCACCCTGAGACTACAGAGTGAATTCCAGGTCAGCCTGGACTAGAGCGAGACCCTACCTCGAAAAACCAAAAAAAAAAAAAAAGTCAAAGTTTTATTCTGCCTTAGAAAATCAAATGATTGTATTTTGAAGGCTCAGGAGCAGTCAGCGAGGCCTTCTCATGGAGAAAGGTTGGGTCTGTGAAAAGGGTTGAGTTAGATGATCTTCCCCAGTGACTATTTCCAAACATGTTCCCAGGGGTTCACCGGTGGCCCTTAACAGCTTGGGATCCTTTGGCTTGCAGAAAACTTTGACCTATGTAAGGTTATACCAATTGGCTAGCAGCCGGTCTAGAGGCAACAAGGAGAAGAACTTAAGGAAGAAGGTGAAAAGACCTCAGGCTGTTCATAGTTCTAGACTTACCATGTGTGTGTAACAATATTTCGAATAGTTTTTTGTAGGTCAATGTTGCAGTCAGCTTCCTCTTGCTGAACAAAGAACCCAACCAAAAGCAGCTTGTTGAGGAATGGGTTTATTTTGTCTTACAGACTCTAGGGGAGACCCCATCATGGCAGGGAAAACGATGGCATGAGCAGAGGCTGGACATCACCCCCACCACAGCACTGCAAACAGCAGCAGGAAGGTGTGCCCAACACTGGCAAGGGGAAGCTGGCTATGACCCCCATAAGCCCGCCCCCAACAACACACCTTCAAGAAGGTGCCAATTCCAAATTTGCCATCAGCTGGGGATCAATCATTCAGAACACATTAAGTTTATGGGGAACACCTGGATTGAATCTCCAAGGTTGGGGACGGCTTTGTTTTGAAGACTGGGATCCTGAAACCTTCCATGGCAGTGATGAGAAGACCATGACCCATAGAAGCAGATTTGCTGGGAGAATTGAGCAGAGGTTAATCCCATCTTGGCAAATATCTACAAAGCCTGGACTTTGGGCTGTGGAAAGAGCAAGGTGTGAGGTGTGAGAAGACCACAGAGAAGCAGGGAGCCTGCTCCTTTCCTTAAGAGATTAGAATCACAGATTTACCTATGCTGTGTTCACCATACTTTCATTTATTTATTAAACGTGTGGTGATGCACTTTGTAAAACAGTTTAATTTAGTAATTTGCAAGTAGTGAGCGATAGAGAGAAGAGAGACAGACAGAAAGAATGGGCACCCTGGGGGCCCCCAGCCTCTGCAAACAAACTCCAGATGTTTGTGCCACCTTGTGCATCTAGCTTTACATGGGTACTGGGGAATCAAACTTGGATCCCTGGGCATTGTAGGCAAGTGCCTTAACCACTGCCAAACCATCTCTCCAGCCCTCAACATACTTTTAAATAGATGGGGTATAATGAGAATAAAGGGTGGTTAAAGCCGAAAGAATTTTCTTTGAGGCTCTAATGATCATGAAGATTCCATTGTTGGCTTTCGAGTTCCAAAGTTTCTGTCTTATAAGAAATAAAATCTCGGGCTGGAGAGATGGCTCAGTGGATAAGGTACTTGCCTCCAGTGCCTAAGGCCCCTGGTTCAATTCCCCAGGACCCACATAAGCCAGACCCACAAGGTGGTGGCCCTGGTATGCTCTCTCCCTCTCTCTCTCTCTCTTTGTATCTCTCTGCTTGAAATTGAATAAATAAAATATTTTTAAAGAAAAGAAATAAAATCTCAGGCCATATGGAGAAATGTATGGTTTTCATACAGCTGGGAAATGCTAAGTGTCTAGTAAAAGACTTGTCTGGACTTTGTCCCCAGGTCGTTGGAGAGGACCTCTGATTCCAAGTGATATTGTTTCTTTGCTATTCATGTTGTTCATGAGGGGCTCAGCCTTGCCTAAAGGTAAGTGGAGGATTGGTGCCTCCAGTCACATGGTCAACCTGACCTCTGGGCCCTGGAGTAGAGATGGGGCTTGCATTCTAGCCTGCGGCCTTTGATCTAATTGGCCACGCATGTGCAATGAAACTTCAAAGGAGACAAACAAATAAACGATAGCAACCGCTCCATCTCCTAGTTGAAAATATCCTTTTGTCACATGTCAATGTGCTAGGACAGCAGTGCCTCCTAACTTCACGGGAAGAGGGCAATGGAAGCTTTTCTAGACTTTCAGACCATGTCAGGTGTCTCTCCATTTGATAGGTTCTACTTGTACTCTTGCTCTAATAAAATTAAAATCTGAAACTAAGGCTTCTAAACTATAAGTCACTGCAGCAGCAAAATACTGAAACTGTTATAACCTCTGGGTTTGTAGTCAGCTGCCCCAAACCGGGGCTATCAGAGCACCCCAAACTAGTAGCCAAAACCTGAACTGAGAGGAGTCTTCTTTGAGGACTGTGTTTGTAAACACATTGCAGGGGCAGTTTCTTATTTTCAAATGGAATTCAATATGCAAAGATTGGGGCCCGCAGCGCTCTCCTTGAGCCAGAGGACAGACAGATGCTGTGTTTTCTCTCTGAGATCATGTACTTTGTGAACACTGAGCATGAACACTCACTCGCTATGCAAGGGAGCCCGAGCTGGGACCTGTTCTTTCAGAAGTGTTCAGACCTGACTTGATGTCCAGAGGAAACTGCAGATCTTCTCAGGGTTTTGGTATATAATTATCCACCCTCATTCCCTCTCAGTGTGGAAGGTTTATTTCACATTTGCTCTGCTGTTCTTCTCTCTCCTGAACAGTGTTATGGGAATTCACAGAGATTCTGGAAATGTTTCTCGAAGATGATGGATCTCAGAAGAAACGAAAACACACTGCATTTTAAAACACAGAAATAATAAGTGGTGGGGCTGGAGAGAGGGCTAAGTGGTTAAGGCACTTGCCTGCAGAGCCTAATGACCCTGGTTCAATTCCCCAGCACCCATGCAAAGCCAGATGCACAAAATAGCACATGCATTTAGAGTTTGTTTGCAGCAGCTCGAAGCCCTGGCATATTGGTTCTTTCTGCCTCTCGTCTCTCTATGTCTCCCTGCCTGCAAATATATAAAACATTTTTAAAAAAGTACTAAGTGGACTTGAGGAAAACTTAGGATCTTATTAAAACTAACTCTTAAAATTCCCTAAATGAACATTTCAAGAAAGGTCATATTTCCTGGTGTTTTATTGTATTACATCTCAAAGTGCAAATCCAACTCTCATTCAGGACTCTCTGGATGATTGTTCTGTAATTTCATCTTACTTTTCTCATGACTTCTTCAAGAAGAAGAGGGGATAAAAAGAGAAATATTTCAGAGAATCTTTCTACTTTTTCTTAGGTGATGACACTATGAGAAATAGTCCATTGACTTCTGGAGAAGAGACACTTTTTATTCACGCACACCTTTAAGAAACAGGGTAGGCGACCACAGGATCACTGACTCAGGACAATGAAGACACATCTCCTTTTCACGTTTATTTCATTTTAAGATCACAGAAGAGCAGAGCATTCGCACGTGTAAAGTAACAGAAGAGAGAAACAAGAATTTAAATACATTTAAAAAGAAAAGAAAAAGAAAAGGCCTTTCTTATTTTAGTTTTTTTTTTTTACACACATTGCGTTTTTTACTTCCTTCACAGAGCTAGTATTCAGGGGGAAAAAATCCACCCAATAACCAAAAATAAACTAACTTGTGCAAAAAAAGAAAAAAAAAACCCAAACGAATAAAAAAAATGGCCATGTGTTTGTATCAAGGGAAGATCAGTTCATGTCTACAGGGCTGAAAAAAAGAATATACTGTTTTATATATATATTTATATGTATATAACACTGTTAATAAGGAGAATTCTAACCAAGAGCAGGATGTATACAACCTTCAGTACAGCAGTGAGAAGGGAGAGGTGAAGCTATGGTGGGGGAAAACATTGGGGGTGTCTTCTCCTGATTCTCTCCCCCCTTTTTATCCCCCCTTATAGCCTTTCCTCTCCCAGCAAATACTTAGGAAATAGAACTTGGCCAAAATTCACCAGGATGAGCCATTTACATTCTCTGGTGAAGAGCAAAGACTTGGGTAAGTGAATTTAAAAGAGGCTTCAGATTGCGCAGGGTTGCTGCTGCGTGCTGGGAAGCTAGCAGTTCCATACATTTATCATTTGCAAAAAGCAGATTTTTCCTGTGCCTGGATGTACGCAGGGAGAACTTGTGCATGGAAGAATATACCTGTAGGGGTGGACTCAGGCGCACCACCCAAGAGGATTTAGCTCAGTTGTTCTGTGGGCAGGTCATTGTCCCGCTTCCAGAGAGAGTCCTAAGTGCTCTAAATTGATTATGTTTTCTAATCTAGACAGAGAGACTCTAATATGGGGAAGTTATGAATAAACCCTGCTCTTCAGTGTTCAGGAGACTCAAATTCCCTGTGCTCTTTCAGGCTATACCTGAAAACATAACTTTGGACGGCTGAATCTCTGCCTCAAGTGACAAGTGGAATGGCTCAGTCTTTCCAGAACACAGCCCAAGAAAACCTTCCTTCCCTAGCTGCTTCAAAAGCCATCCTTCCTGCTTAACCCTCTTCTGAGAGAATTTAACTTTCACATGGGATTTTTTTGTCATTGAGAAATCTTGCTGACTTCCACTGTGGTCTCCTAAAAATGTGTTTATATGTGTCCTACTTTTGGCTAATACTTTATCAGCTTGTACTTAAAAAAAAAAGCCTCTTTATACACTTGCTTGATTTCACAGTTTGTAATTCAATTTTCAGGAAATGTATAAGAAACTCTTTTTCCAATAAAATTTGTTGTCTTCCCTGCTCACAGAGCCTTTTGAATTTGCCCAGATACCCATACTTATGTCAGCAGCCTGATCCAAGAGTTCCCAAGGTTATACCTTTATCCTAATGCACTTGGCCCAGGATGAGAGAAAACGGATGTTTCTTTTCACTTACACAACACCCTCATCTGTTATGCGTGCGATGCCTAGTCTGGCTATTTTCCTTCCCATGACAGGTTATTAGGCTATAGTTCAACAGTTAGGTTTTCTAATATTATAAGTAAGGAAATCACTCCAGCTATCTCCATGTCCTCAGTGCGATCACCTCAAAACAATCTGAAAGTTTTGTGCAGAAGAGTATTCCAGGATCAGTCCAGAGACCTTGTTTTCTAGACATGGAAATGAACAATGGTTTGGAGAACAGACTAAAGAGAGAAGGCAGCCACTGGAATGATGAGGTGGCTAAGAGCCTAAATCAGTTCTAGAGATTGGGTTTGATATTTAGGTTTTCTATCACCTGCTGACCTGGAAGGAGTTCACTATGTAGTCCTAGGGTGGCCTCAAACTGGTGATCCTCCTACCTCTGCCTCCCGAGTACTGGGATTGAAATTAATTATAAATTCACAGGCAGAGTCAGATAATTTAGAGTGGAAGAGATTTTGACGGTGACATTTGAATTTTTCACTTTCAGGATGAGAAAATTAAGATTCAGGATGGTGAAATGGTTTTCCAGTGTAACACAGCTATTTGTTTGTTTGGTTTGTTGGCCAGACCCAGGGATAAAATGCAATTTTCCCGACTCACAATGAAATATTCACCTTCAAGTGGCCATTTATCTTAGGTGGAGGAATGTCAGCCTCATGTTAATGGGACTTAAATTTCTTTCTAGAATGTTCTTGTAGGACATCCATGCCCTCTTTTTTGATGACTATCAGTTGCTTCAATTTTAGAAAAGATATATGCACATGTATCAAGCCATCAGGTACCTCAAAAAAGACCTCACAGGATCATGCATGATCCTTATTCAAATGGTTCTGTTCTTATTTACAATATTCAAGTGCAGCTATAGAGAAACACAGGACTACTAGATAAAAACAAAAGAATTATTTTCTAGTGTGATTCAAGAAAGACATTTTTCAAGGATACATTTCTTACATCTCATGGTTTATTACCAGTAAGATATCATGAAGATGGTGAGTTTGTTGGAACTAAGTAAATAAAGATATGTCTGGTGACCTAGGAGATGGTGTGGCACACAGGCCCTTCAAGTTCTCCCTGTCTTCCTAGTTCCCTCCGCTTGAGTCAGAACAGAGAATCTTTACTGAAAGAACCAAGAGAATCCATCAAATGGAACTTGAACTTTCCTGTGCATCTGCTTCCTGTGGCTGAGGAAACCTTACGTTTAAACCTTTAATCCTGCTTCTTGCCATTTGACCTATGAAACACTTCGGGTTTTCTTCTTCTTTATTTGATTTTTTTTTTCTTTATGATTTAAAGTTCTAGCTGAACGTGGGCTCTGCATGAAAATGAAGTTTACATAGTTTATATTATGTACATAAACTAGTGATTTACATTGATTTCCACATGATTGGTGCCTAATTTATTAATCAGCACACAGTATGCAAATGCGCTGAAAAGAAATCAGGATTTTAAAATAAGTTTTCCACAATATCCATAAATATTTCGCTGGTGTGAATGTTCAAGCTAAACCTAATGTTAACACCAGCAGCCTTGCCAAGAGGAAAGCAATGTACGTTGCAGGCAAAACCAATTTCTTTCTTGAGTTTCAGTAGGAGACATTTAAACAGCAGAGCGACATGCAAATGAGAAGAGTTTACTTTTCTCCCCACTGGTATACACAGAGATGTAAACTCCATTTTGCATTTAGTGAGATGTTTACAGATATGATGTCAACTGTATCGGAAAATTTACATTACTGGGACAAATGAAGTCTTTGGAAGAGAAATATTTTAAATACTTAAGAAAAGAAGGGGACATCCTGAACTAGATGTGTGTGTGTTTTCTATTAAACTCAGAGTCTTCCCTCATCACGTTCTGGGTATGTTTATTTGTTTTCAGAATTTTAACAGTTTTTTTTTTTAGGTCAGGTGTACTATTGCACTTACATAGTTATAAAAACTGGTGCTTTAGGAAAAAAAACAAGACTAAATTCAGGCTAAGAGTTCATGAGGAGAAAGAAAAAATGAGGATGAGGACATGGATTTTCCACTGCACATGGTCTTATAATCAAATTCCTTTTAAGCAAATTATTTCTAAGTGGGCACAATGGGAATCCATGTCTTTTAAAATGAAGCATAGCTCTTTTTTTTGATAAACCAAATTCGATACGCTTCTTCTTTTTAAGTTTAAATCATTATTCTAAATGTTTCCTATAATACATACATTATTGTAAATATAGCATTTGTAAAGACAAGATTAAAAAAAATACATAGACATATATATTATTGTTTTTTCCACAAAGAATTCAAAGCCCAAAAAGAACACAATGAGAAATCCAGAGAGCCTAGCCAATAGAAAGAGGTAAAGTGTAGCCAGCTCAGGAATAACGTCTGGAATGAGAAGGTAACCAACCACCTGGTAGGTAAGAATCAAACAACTTCAGGCCAAGGAGTTTAGTTTCTGTGTGCAAAGGAGGTAAGTCCATTTTTTTGGAGGTGAAACAGACTTGTTTCTGACCTCCAAGAGCATGAAAATCACGAGTATTTTTACAAGGTCTCTATGAATAGCCCCAGTTGCCTATGGAGTTAAAGAAAACAATGCCCATGAAAAAGGGGAGGGGGAAAATTTGTTTGATTTGGACAAGAAGGCCACAGCCAAGGGGACAATCCTTCCTAACAAAAAACACATTGAATTTTCCATCAGTCTTACTGGTTGTAAGACAGAGGGAATTTTCAGTCATGCCGTGCTAACAATGTTCCCTGAACAAGGCAAAGCCTTCTCATAAACAATTTCAGAGAAGCATCACAACTCTGCAGTTGTGAAACCTAGAATAGTTCTCATCCTCTAGGATATGCCTGCCCTGGGTCAAGGTCATTTCTACTTTCCTTAACTGAGACCTGAGGGTAAAGGTTTTGTCTAATGGATGGTACCATTTCACTTTGTAGACAAAGGGTGTGAACTGTGCTAGTGGTTCAGATTAATTGCTGCTTTACATTCCTCTCAATATATCATTTGCAACAAATTGGTTGTATTTAGTGCTTTGGTTACCAATAGACATGATTCTTGCAGGGACTTACAACAAAGTGATGAACTAGATTCCAAGAATTAGCATGGAAAGACTTCTTGGTTTATTGATGTGGGTCCACTGGTCCTACTTTGTATCTGGCCTTTCTCCAAACTGCATTGTCCTCCCTTCTCTACACGGCTCAGCAAAATCTTCTAGCCTATGAGATGTCTGGCTGGGGTCAGTGCTTTTTTCTGAAATAGGAGAAAGGAGCAATTTTTAAAAATTCCTATATCTTCTTAGATATAGACAAATCCATTTTAAACATGATTAATTATACATGTACGGTCAATTAAATTAAAAACCAAAAGAACAAGGGTCCAACCCTTTGTCCAATTGAAGACAATTTTGTGACAATGGTGTGAAGACCCTGATGATGGCCAGGTGTGGAATCAGATTCTGTGACACGCCATAGGCATCTGTTCCTGAAACATCCTAAATGACAGTGAAATAACTTCTTCCTATGTAAATTAGCATTCACACTCCGAAGTTTTCACTCAACTTATGGGGAACATGGACCCTTTGCTTTCTGTAATAACTGTTAGCGAAATCCCTGATTGTCAATAAATTGATACTGCACAAGAACATGGCTCGCCTTCCTTGTGTTTTTCTGGTTACCTTGGGTAAGAATTATTATCCTATCTCATAAACACAGCCATAAGTACTCTTACCTATCTCCAGATCTAAGCCGTCATCTGTGTCATGTCCAAACCTCAAAACTACAAAGGATGTGACACACTTCTAAAACAAATGATAGAATTCTCTAGAAAAAAAATCTAAAGTACTACTCAGATAACTTCTTTCCCTTTCTTCCTTCCTTCCTTCCTTCTTTCCTTCCTTCCTTCCTTCCTTCCTTCCTTCCTTCCTTCCTTCCTTCCTTCCTTCCTTCTTTCCTTCCTTCCTTCTCCTCAATTTGTATCATGTGGCAGCTATTTTCAAGTTTGATGAACTACTGTGTTTGGCTCTGTGGGATTAAAATGAATCATGACTTCCACAGAAATTCCCTGCCCTTTCTCAATGGAACCATTTCTGATGCCTGCACGTTACAGCAATGCTTGCTTTCCTATCCACTATAGCTGCACACAGAGAGGCAGACTCTGTAGGTGATGATGTCCAGAACGCTCGCTCATCTAACTATTGCCTGAATTCCTTACACGTTGCACAGATCTGTTGGTTAAGGAATGAGCTCACTTTTTTGTGCTAATGCAATTTATGTAGATGTACATATATATATAGAGAGAAGGTGAATATGATGTGCTTCCTAGAGGTCTAGCCTGGGATGAAATGAGCTGCTGTGCACATGATGCCAGAGCATCATCAGTGGAGGAGGGGGTTGTCATGGGCAACCAAATCCAGTACCAGCCTAGAACACCAGGCTGGAAATCTTCTAAGGAACACAAAGAGCGAGCCCTTGCTGTGTTGGTCGGTTCTCTGATTGGGGCTCTGAGAGTGTCTCTGGAATTGATTTGGGCATCTGTCTACTTCTCTTAGCTTGCTTACTTTCACTGTAGTTTGTCTGAAAGCGGAACCAATCTCTGCTCAGGAGAACTGAGGGGCAAATGCAGTGTTATGTGAAGATCAGAGAGGAGGGAAAACAAGGCAGCTTCCATCTCTGGGGGGATCCATTCTTCTTATCTAGGGAGTTACCACTTGGAGACCCTCCTGGTTCTGAGAGTTTGCTCAATGCATGGTGCTCACTCTGGCCTGTGAAATGCTAGACAAAATCTGATTCCCTCAGGCTAGTGCAAGAGGAGTGAAGTCAGAAACCTTTTCCTCCAAGATCATTTCGTCCACATCATTGATTTGTTCCACTTTCTGCTCACCCCATTGATAGTAGGCACTTTCATTGACAGTGATATTCTGAGTGACTCTAGACTGGGTTCTGATAATGGGACTAGGAAGAGAATGGGGTCCTGCCCTTGGAAGAAGCACATCTTGGTTTGAATACACACTGATGTCCTGTGACAGCCACGAATGGGGGAGGGGCTCTGCTCCTTGCCACCCTCTCTGCCATCTCCCCAGCCACATACTATCGCCGCAGCTCACAGTTACAATGGGGGACGACGGTATCTACAGCACAATGATTCTATGTACACATGGACCATTCCCTTGGCATGCTTTAGAGAGAGACACACACGCTCACACACATGTACACCACGTGAGAGCGAGAGACTGAGCACACGCTTACAGTGGAGAAACTTAAAATGGCACTTCCTAGCATTTGCGGCGTGACTGGTGTTCTGGGGGTGCTGGGGGTGAAAAGAAGTGGGGTGAGGTGAATAAAAAGGGAATATTTGGAGTGTGTGTGTGGGGGGGATAGAACACCCCGGAGGGAGAAGGGATGACTTCAAAAGGTGGAGATACAGTGAAGGCTGGGGAGCCCAATAAAGGCTCAACACAGGTTTCCTCTGATAGTCCAAAATGGTACAAGTCAGCTCAAATGGAAAACAGAATCAAAGATTATGGAAATATAAACACCAAAGGCAAGACCTTACTTTTTCCCCACAGATGAAAATGGATGAGGGGAGGCAGGATATCATGTGTCGGGGGGAGTTAACACCCATCTGGGACTTCTTGGCTTATTTATACAACATTGGATGTCCTTAGCATCTTGACATAGCATCTGTTTGCTTAGAACATACATCCTGGTAGAAGTTTTCCCACCCTGACTTACACTGAAATTTTTATTGATGGACTTTAACATTGTTTTATGTTTTGTATTTTCTTCATAGTTCCCCCTTCATTTATAAACACACAAACTTGCGAAATAATAAACAGTCTCCCCCCATCTTGCACGCTCTCTCTCTGTATCCTGTGTGACGCATTTTTGTGTGTTTTTGTAATTATTTTTAAACTTTTTATTCTATTAACATTTGCTGAGAAGGCAGAGAAGAGACGCTGCCAGGAGCCACAGTGGTACGGCCAGACTGATGGATCCATTGATCCCTCTCACGGATCCAGGTCCTGCAGAGCAAGAGAGAGAAAGAGAGAGACAGAGTGAGTCATTGTACCCATTCTGTGGGACAGGTACTGACAGCTCAGTGTTAGTACCTAGCTCCTGGTCCTGGGATCATGTATTTTAAATATGAGACTGCTCTTACTGGAGAAGCCCCTGAACTGACTGTCCCTACAGTGTGATGGGGTTGCAGGCTCCCGTTTGATTCTTCTTTCCCTAGTGGTCCTGTGAAGCTAGAGCTCATTAGCATTCCAAGCACTGGTAGATATCCTTCAGCAGCCCAAGGCAGGCTCTCCCTGCAGACTCATCACTGAAGCTCCCTCAATGACACCCACGGGGAGCCAGGAGCGACCTCTTTGTTTCTTAAAGGAGACACAATCACTATTTGTTCATTGGAAGGGGAATTGTTACAAAGTAATATTTATAGTTGGTTGGCACCTTAGCAATGTAAGATATATGTCAACACATTCTAATCTTGCCTAAAGTCTCTTCATTCATCACTTTACAGACAGACAGACAGACAGACAGACAGACAGACAGACAAAAGCAAAGACAAGACCATCCTGGGGAGGTCAAGATGCTTGGCCACAGCTGGAGTAGAACTGAGATGTGAACTGGTGCAGACAGCTTCTCCTGGCTGGCAGAAAGCATCCCTCCACAAGCAGCTGATGGGAGGAATGGGTTTATTTTGGTTTACAGACTCGAGGAGGAAGCTCCATGATGGTAGGGAAAACCATGGCATGAGCAGAGGCTGGACATCACCTCCTAGCCAACATCAGGTGGACACTGTAATACCCGTAAGCCCTCCTCCAACATTACACTGCCTCCAGGAGATGCCAATTCTCAAATTGCCACCAGCTGGGCACCCAACATTCAGAACACTTAAGTTTATTGGTGGAGGGTGGGGGGAGACAATGACACTTGAATCACCCCAGCACCTGGAGTTGCTCTGGGGTGGACATCTGGGTTTCCTACCTGCTACCCTAGTATCTCCAGTCTGGACCCAGGGCAGGAGGGCATAAGAGTGTGTGTGTGGGGGGAGTTAACTGCTACCCTTGCATTGCTAGTGTGGGTACATTGGGGAATATGAGTGTGGGTATGAGAGGGAGGGGTGGGATGGTGAGACATGGGAAGGGGTTTGTGTGTTCATTAGAATTAAAGGTTTGACTCAAGACCTTGTCCGCTTTGCTTGGTCCATCTCCTCCTTTTGAATAGCTGGGCTCATTTTCTACTTAAGAGCAACACATTTTCCACTCAAGAGACTTTGGCTTTAAGGCTATGTTGTTAGGCAATGATATTCAAAATAGAAACTGGCACGACTGTAATTCTGGGTCGCTTTGAAGTTTCAAGGGTACATATGGAAAGCATGTGTGTGAGAGAGCCTGTGCCTGCATGTGTGCAAAACCGTGAAGGCTGGCAAAGTACCATGGACACATCCTCTGGTTTGTGAGTCATTCCAAACCTCGCTTAAAACATATCAGATTATCGGTATGGTGACGGGGAGAATACTTTATTGAAGAAATGCTTCCTAGTCAATCATAAGAGCAATGATCATCACTCCTGAACCTCCACGTTCTGGTCAGTCTCCTGAGATGAGAGGAGAACCCCTCCTTGCTGACCCCTACTCCGACGTGGGCTCTCTACCCCCTCCTGCCTTCTACTTTTTCTCTTTCCTCTCTAAATCCCTTCTCTCATTTCTTCTAGGTCTATCGTGTGGGCTCTCAGACCACATAGCTGTATCCATTTTCCTTCCTCTGGTTTTGTATTTTCCGCAATCAATGTGGTAATATAATAAAACAAACAGTAGTGTACTTACAGACTTACTGTAACACACTGGTTGGGGTTTTTGTAGATATAAGCACACGACTGTGCTCTGAGGAGCTTAGGGGAAGCCTTTTATAGTGACAGTTGGGAGGCACAGAGAAAAGAGATCACAGAACGAGTTTCTAGAACTTGTACACTGAAGTTCTCACTGGTGTTTGCCTCCAAACTTTGTCACAAGGATACGGTGAAGTTTAACCATGTGAAATGGAACACTGAGTGCCTGGGTCAATTTTGTGAGTGAAATCTGAGTTTCAGCACAGACCAGAACTACAAGGAGACACCGGCTATCTTCACAAAATGAATTTGGTAAAGTATTTGGCTAGAATGCCTTCTTGAGAATATTAAGAATATTCCTTCATATGAAAATGTGAACATAGACAAGCTTTATGTGGCATGGTTATAGAAAAGGAACTTTATCTTATGTGAAGACATGGAAATATAAAATAATCAAATTAAATACTCAACCAACAAAGTCTGGTTTTCTGAGTGGTTATGTATATTAATAATGAGGCACCATGATTTCTTCCAGGTCTAGCCTTGAGAGGATTCAAGCTTGAGGGGATTTCAAAGTTTGTCCAAACTGTGGTCATGATTGCTGTCCAGGAGCTGCAGTCCAGGTGTCCAGAGGCCTCGAGCAGTGACCTTCCCGAGGGACTCTCACCATGTCTTTTGCTAAACTCTCAGGACATCTGTGACTGAGCTACTCTCATAGAGGTGGCCGGTGGTGATGCTTTCATTCCTGTCCTGAAAGTTCCTCTCCCTCTCCCTCTCCCTCTCTCCCTCTCTATCTCCCCCCTTCTCTCTCTCGGATGGCAGGTGCTCCTCAGCCAATGAGTCTGCATTCATGATTCATGCAGCACTGAGGCTTTCAAAACAGAGAACAACTACACAGAAATTAAGGTTTTCCTGGTTTAAAAATTCTGTCTTACCCTCGGGACAGAATGAAATGGATTTTCAGAAAAAGCCCAATTTTCTTTATTTTGGTCATCTTATTTTTAGTGTTAGGCTGGGTTGTCATTATTTTATTTGAATAGGAATAAATATGTAAGAAAATAAAAATTCAATCATTGAAAAACATTAGGCATGTATATTTGAACCTAGATAAATATACTAACATTATAACAGTTTTTTTTTTTGGAGGTAGGGTCTTGCTCCAGCCCAGGCTAACCTGATTCACTATGTAGTCTCGGGCTGGCCTTGAACTCACTGTGATTCTTCTACCTCTGCCTCCTGAGTGCTGGGATTAAAGGTATGACCACTGGCCTGGCTACATTATAATATCTTTGTCAGGTAAGTAGATGGATGTATATATGCATTACCTATATACCTCCTTTTCATCCATTTGCACACAAAGGGAAGCATGCATACTGTATAAATACTTGTGTATACATTTAACACAAATGCCCATATTACTGGTCCTTTAGAATACACAATACAAAATTAACTAGTGCTTTCAGATGTTATTCCAATATGTATATGATAATATTTTTAGTTTCATCCTTAACATTTACTACTGAATGAAGACATTGTTTCTATCCATTAAAATACCTTTGCTTCTATCAATTATTATGTATTAAGTGCACTCATATGACTTGTTAATGTGTTTGTGTGACTTGCTCTTGTCATGATTGCGTTTGAGAGTAAATAGACTTGAGAAAACCAGGGTAATCAAGTGAGATTTGGGGACTCATCGCAAGTGTGTGTGTGCAATTATAGATCTATAAGACTGCATAGGAGACGACTTCAGTTAATGGCTATTTCAGGGAAGAATAATCAGCAACATCATTAATTATGTTGTAGTTCATGGTTATGAAATTTTGGCTTATTTATGGAAATGCAAATGATAAATCAGATTTCCTCTGCCAGATGGCCAGGCTCAGCAAGTGCTTTCATATACTGACAGATATAATAAAGGCACGAGTGTGCAAACAGAAATTAGCCTTAAGAATACATGGACAGATAGAGCCACTAGTCCAAAACTTGCCTCATGTTTTTCATGTAACAGACAAAAATCATATATCAATGTCATATCAATGACAAGTGATATGTCTTACCTATGTACACACATATATGTCCTGCTTTGTAACCATTCAGTAAATGTAGCATTACTATTATTGCTAATAACACAATACTTTGGTCTATAAAAATGAGGGAAATGCCAGCCCAAACCACAGATAGTTGTGCACTGGGTCAAGTCTTGACCATGGGAGCAAAATTCAGAGGCAGCAAGACGATAAAGTACGACTCAATACACAAGGTCAAGGTTCTCAACCACAGGTTGGTGAAAATGGTATCATGGTAAATATTGGACTGTACTTTGCTGTGACAATTTTTAGAAGAACAACTTTCAGTTAATAGCAAGACTGACTAAATAACTCAAAACTTAAAAATACGAGAATGTTTTGGAAAGTCTCTATGCTACAAGTTATTGGATGTAGGATCCTGAAAGAACTGATTTGTTTTTCAGAAAAACTGGAAAGAAGGGACAAGGTGCTTTCCCCACACCTGCTTTGTTCTTGGAGACACACTGTGTAATTCAAACAGGCCATAGTTGACTTGTTTTTTTCTGAGTCCTTAGGGAACACAGGAACTTGATCTACTCACCACAGTCTTTAATCATGCTCTCTGCGATCCCTGGGAATTCTGCAGGCACTAAGGGATCAGAATCCATCCTAATTTTATCTCTCTCTCTTTCTCTCTCATCTATCTATCTATCTATCTATCTATCTATCTATCTACCTACCTATCTACCTATCTCTCTCTCATCTGTCTGTCTGTCTGTCCGTCCCTCCCTCCCCTCCCTCCCTCCCTCCCTCCCTCCTTCCCTCCCTCCCTCCATCCATCTATCTGATCTATCTGTATCAGTCATAGAGAAAGGGAGAGTTCTTTTTGGAATTAATGGCTCATGGAATGACTCAAATTAAAATTTAAAAAAGTATTTAAAATTTGTGAGCTAATCAGATCAACAACACACAGAATCTCCTAAATATTTCTGTATCATTTAGATGCGCTGAGTCAGGCACACTGGTGTCTTGGGAAGCCATGTTGTAAAGGAAGCAACATAAGATTGACTTTGTCTCCCTCTGCTGTCGCTTTTCTGCCAATGCAGTCTTCTTTGAGTAAATGGGATTCTAGCCTAAAATCTCCAGGCTAGAGCAGGAGCCGAGGGGAACAGGCAGAAGTTTGTGTCAAAGTCTTAAATGCCAACTTTTCCTACATGGTCTTCGTGGATCATTTTTACCCTCTATAAAGTGATATTTTGGTGTTCTCATCGTAAAGGTGGGTTCATTTCATCTTTCCCATTAAGATCAGGTGGTTGGAATGGTGCTGAACACACGTCACCCCAGCACTTGGGAGGTTGAGGCAGAATCATCAGGACTTCAAGGGCAACCTTGTCTATATGAGTTCAAGGTCATCCTAGGCTACATGATACCTTGTTTCAGAAGCAAAACAACAACAAAGTATCAAGGATTTTGTCACACAATTTAAAAAACTTACTTCCTATTTATGATCACACTCATACTTTTATCTCGATGCCATTTGAGATAAGAAAAATACTATACCTTATTTCATCACCTACATCAAAGCTGTAAGGTTTCACACGTAACACCAGCCAATTAAGAACCAAATGAATCGGTAATTTGTAATCATAGCATGAGGAAGAGAAGCTGAAGAGAACAATATTTTAGTTTTTCTTGCCTCAAATGATCCTGTCCCCACGTGTATGTTCCTGCTGCCACAGGTGAGGACCTATCAGGGAAGGTCATAATCAGGGGGTTGGTCCTTCCTTGGAAGTAAGCAACGGAGTGTCCACAATCTCAGTGGCTCTTGGATGCTATAAGGCTCCAAGCCCCCAAAGAATAGGTTTTTGCTACTGATAATGATCTTGGTTGTTTCACAAAGGAGACTTGGTGACTCAGAGAGGAGGATGTGTTCACACGAGTCAATTACCAATCAACGGATGACCACTGGGACTTAGGGAGGGTGATTTCTGGCCCCATTGCCCCATCTGGGGATAGACACTATACAAGATCACTACATCATCTTGCAAAGGATGTAATTCAGGATTATTAGTTGTTTGCAATTGTCTGCTTTATGAAGCTTTGACCTGGATGCAGTGCCCTTATAGAAGTGAGAATCTGGGTTTTGTATCACCTGGAAGAGGAAAGCACATGCCAGGTGTGAAATGGCATTTCCTGGAAAGGTCCAGCAGTCCAGGTAAGCTGTAGCAAGTTCAGCTTCAGGAAGACCAGGGGGATGATGAGGTGGGAGGAGATATTCACTGGCCAAATGCTTCCTTTTAAGAGATGCCAAGTATCAGAGCCCTGCGATGTATTTGTTTGGATCATGGAAAAGTGAGAACATTGTTGTTGGGCAGTGATGATTCTAAAACATACAGCCCTACCAGTGTTATCTTTTAAAGACGAATAATGTGAGAGGTCAGGAGGATAGGGCAAAATAGAGAATAATTTGCTTAACCCCAGGAATTTAGAAATAAATAACTGTTAAGAGCACTATAGGGGTCATGGGTCACTACAGGGGTCTTGGGTCACTACAGGAGTCATGGGTCACTATAGGGGTCATGGGTCACTACAGAGATCACTACAGGGGTCATGAGACAGAGCAAATACTTTTTGTTAATAAGGAGTTTATAATTTGGATTAAAATAGTATCAAATGTGTTATGGACATCATCACCACAAAATATTAAGCTAAATTAAAACTCAAGTAGGTAAGACCACAAAATACTAGTGTGAGATATTAACTAACACATAGAAGGTCGAGATAAGAATCGTACCTTTTTGCTTGAAGTGCACGGTGGTGCCAATTTCTAAAACAAAACATTTAGCAAAACAAAAACAGATGAAAAATTTCATAATCAATTAGGAATAAACATGTAGGTAGTTTGGCACTCCCCCAGTAGAAGAAGAACGGGGGACAGGGGAAAGACAATTTTAGTAGGAACAGAGGTTTGAGAGACTGAATGAAAGGCGAATAAAAGGAGGTGGTTGTGTTGCAATCAATGTGAAATTAGAGATAGCAAAAAAAAAAAAGAAAAAAGAAAGAAAGAAAATGATCTGCAGTAACAAATCCTTGAGGCACACGTTCTGCATGTGGGTAAATGCACCCCTGGGATGTACCTGTTCCCCGGCCCAGTCCTGTCCTTGCCACCAGTATTAATTTGTATTTCCAGCCAATTGCCTGTTGTTCTTGTAACAGACAAGTCTTCTCACACTTCAAACCTTCCCACTTGCTGAGATCCACCTGAAACGTTCTCTACCGAAAAGCCATCAACTCAGGAAGGATGCTCACAATCCCCCCTTTTTTTTCAAAAGTAGTATTCACTGTTTCTTTTCCTTGCCTGTTCCTTTACTGAGCTTTACTAGTCCAAACAGCAATTCTTTTCTACCTGGCGTGGTGTTACACATGAACTGCTCTTCTTACGTATGGTCCCTCCCCTCCCTCTGTTAGACTATATGCTTCCTGAGGGTGGGTACCAACAGCCTATGTGTTGTCAATCATTCAGTCTCTGGTTGTATATATCAATGCCAAGGTCAAAGGAGATTTTATAGGTCAAACATTTCTTTTTAAGTATCCTTATCAATACATCACAATACTTTTGAATCTTTAGAAGCAAATATGTAAATTTAGTATGGAATTCCTCTTCGTATCTCAGCATCAACTTAATAACTTATCAGATATGGAAGCCCACACTGGCTATGGGATACAGATTTTCTTCTCTGTGACCTTGAGACCACAGCTCTGCATTCCTGATTTCACTAAAAATGTAAAGTGAGTGGTCCATTTAGCCAGGGAGGGTCACTGGAATGGTCACTGGTCACCTTATAGCCACGATGGAAGTCTGTTCCTGGTTTCTTGTAGTTTCCAGGGGGAAGACCTAAACCCACAGCTTGGTGTTTGGGGCTCTCCTCAGTCTCTTGCTCCGCCAACCTCACCAGCATCTGTTACCCTTTATTGTCTCTGATGGGACGCTTCCTCTGCCAGGGGGCTCAGGGCTGGGTGGTATCTCGCAGACGCTCACCCTTCAATCTAGTTGTCAGCTGTCCTTAGTGGTCCTGTTATGATCAAGGCTCTTTATCAGCAGGCTTGTGTTCTTGAGTCGGGATGGATTTCCAGTGTGGTTGTTTGATGGTTTGATTAATGCCTGTCTTACCCACCGGACTCAGAGTTCCACAGTCTGCTGATAAGCCCAGCGCACAACAGACAGTCTGAATACACAATGTTCCAGAACAGAAGATCTAGGGCCACTGAAACAGGAGAAGAATAAACCTGTGCCAAACATCCCCCTGACCTACAAAAACAGGGACTCTGAGAAGTCGGCCTTTTGAATTCAGGACCATAGTCACCAAGGCCTAGAACAACCTATTCATCTTTTTGCTCAAAGATTTTTTTGTCCATCTAAAGCCGTCACAAGGAGAAGCCCTGAGTCGGTGTAATATTTTCTGTCATTCTTATGACACTATGAAGGGGCTCATCAGTCCCAGCGCAGTTCAGCATTAGTAAAACGAGCCACGCTGTTGGGATGGGTTGGCCATGTCGGTGGGTAACAAGGGCAGGTTCCCTAATCTGGTCAGAGGCGACTGGATCCCAGGGTGCGCTTCTCAGGATGCATCTCGCCTTTAAGAATCACAGCTTCCGACACCCCCATTGGCAAAGGCTTCACTCTGCAGGCCCCTAAGGTACCAGTTCCCCTGTTCTCCGAATCCACAGTCTCCCTGGAAATGCCAGCTTCTCGCAGTGGAGAACACTGGTCTTCCCTGTGGACAGTCTCTTCTGCACGTCTCATCATCCGACCTCTGTCATTTCAACTGTATGGTAAACCCACTGGCACTAGGATTGATCAAATCGCCTTCAAATTGATGGACCGAGAATGTGTACATCTTAATGGAAGAAAACAGGCCGTGAGTTCACACAGGCAGCAAAAGACTGGAAAAGAGGCCGAAAGGCAGGGCTTCTACTTTTGTGCCCAGAGCACGTGTTACTGGTCCCCAAATCCCTTCTCGTGTTTTCTTCTGTAGAGCATGGCTTCTGTAACCCTGGGGTGTCACTGGGATACCGTTCTGATCTTGTGCAAAGTTCATCTCTTTCTTTCTTGGGTCAAACCCTTGGCTTAGAAATGTCTGTCCTATGGAGAATTCCACAGGGTAATAATACTTTTATCCAAAGGTGCCTAGATCTTTTTTTCTTTTTTTTTTGGGGGGGGCAACTTTCAGGCAAAGCACACTAAGGGTTCCTGCTTATTTGTTCTGAAAGTTTCATCCACAGGCTTCATGGCAAGTTTAAACAATTGTTCAGGAACCTGGGCAACAGGAAGGCCAGCGTTTCTGTGTAAAGTAGAAAATATCTCTTAACCTCTTTTTGCCTTAGATGTTAATTCTTCTTCTTCTTCTTCTTTGTTCTTTCAAAGGTAGGCTCTCACTCTAGCCCAGGCTGACCTGGCATTCACAAGGGAGTCTCAGGCTGGCTTCAAACTCATGGCGATCCTCCTGCCTCTGCCTCCCGAGTGCTGGGATTCAAGGTGTGTGTGAGCCACTACCTCGGCCTAGTTTTACTTTTATGTAATAAACTTTATTAAGCTGAGCCTGTTCTGTGGATTCACTCCATCACTCAGCTTGCTATCCTTTTACTTAGAAGGTATCCAAGTAAATGAGTCATTATTGTTTTTGTGGGGAAAGTTCTTCTGGAGAGGATTAGTGGGATTTTTAACAACTTTTTTATTGACAGTTTTTCATACATGGACATAATGTATTTTGATCATAATTCCCTCCCATTACCTTGTTTTGCCCCTCCCCCACCTCCCTGCTGACAAGCCACAGCAAATCCACATATCAGCAATATAATATAGAAGATTCTGGTGCCTTCGGTACACACACACGCACACACGCACGCACACACGATAAGAAATGCACAGGCAGCGTTTCAGTCAGGAGAAAATTGACAGTGTGTTTTCATAAACCAGTCACGGACACAGGCTTGGGCAAGTCTGTAAATTCTGAAAAACTGTTTTTAAGAAACAAACTCCTCTGTTTATCAATGAAAGAGACTGAAGAAATGACAGGTGTGAAGCCACTTCCAGGGCTGGGGAGGTGGCTCAGCATTTAGGATGCTCGTGGCAGACAAAGGGGGATCTGAGGGGCCTGTTCACCTTAAGAGGCTTTCCTCAGCACCCATGTACCCGGCCTGCATGGCGATTCACACCTGTAACCTCAGTCCCACAGGGATGGGAGACAGGAGAATCATGGGGGCTCACAGGTCAGTCATTCTGACCAAAAACTATAGCTCTGGATTTGACTGTCTGAAGGACACACAGAAGCGAGTGATAGGGGAAGGCGCCTGACATTCTGCTCTGGATTCTACACACACGTCTGCACACACATGTGCACACACACACACACACACACACACACACACACACACCATGTGAGGCACACACACAATTACCAAATACTGTGTTCTATGAGGTAAATATCCTAAACATACTTATGAACTGATGTTTGAAATATTTTGCAAAAGCTACATTTCCACTTATTTTTAGCAACTCTTTCTTCTTCCTGCAAACCATTGCTTGGTTTGTGAAACACTGAAAAACCTTAAAAATTGAAATTCTATTTGCCTTTAGGAAAACAGAATAGAGTTATTATTTTTTGCACCATTTCTTACTTGTTTTCCTCTGAAATAATAGACCACTTTTCTTTCCAGGCACAAGACTGGTGAGTTGGAGCCTCTTTCTTTGGAAACGTGGTTCTGTGCTGCCACCTTGTGGTCATTGAGGGACAAGCTTCCATGTGCTGTCTGCAGGGACCATCTCTGTCCACGAGGTGGCGATAGTGAGAAAATAGCTTTTTTTTTTTCTTGCTGTGAGCAGACCTCAAACTCACCCTAACACAACCTCTAAGGAAGTGGTGTGATGAGCAGAAGAGCTATTCCCACAACAAGGCAGAGATCCTAGGGGAGGATAATGGAGAGAGGCACCAAGGGTGCCCAAAACTATCCAAAACAAATTCAGAGACTCTTAAAAACCTAATAACTATGCAAAATTTAAACTCATCCACTATGACTCCGGGAAATTTGAGGAAGAGGTGGGGGGAGGAATGTAAGAGCCATGGGGGGAGATAATATCTAATGCATTAAAGGGAATGTCATCCTGGTTTTAATGGTTTTCTCTAATAACTTATGATACCGAGCATATTGTTTTGTTAATATATATATATATATATATATAATTTTATTCCAATAAACAACGTTTAAAAAGTTACTCTTCAAGAGGGGCATCCTTATTATTATACACTTTTTATTAAAGCTCTTGAAAACTGAAAATTATTTTTATTTCTAGTGGACACGTGACCTTAACACTCTTGACAAAATTCTACATGACCAGGGATGCTATTCTTGTAAGGATTCTCTGGACACAGTTATGAAATTATCCCTGGAATCTATACTTTTAGGCCTTTCATATAAATTTCTCTCTATGATATAGTGCTAGCAACAGGAAAGATGCTTAACAAGCAAGCAGGACAGTGCATTAGAAAAATAATATGAAATGCAGATCTGCCACAATCGAGTGGACAAGCATTGTGGGGTTCTAGTTCTGAGAATATTCTAGACGTTTGAATATGCTCACATTTTAGCTCCTGATGACGTGGCAGCAGGGAATTTAACATGAGGAATGGCAAACGTCTGGAAAATTTATTTAAACTACTTTGTCTTTGAGTTTGATTTTCAGATTTTTTTTTTTCATTTCCAAACACTTCAGACAAAACTGTCCCATCAAAACAGCTGATGACCCTTTCTTTTTTTTTTCTTTCTTTTGGTTTTTTTCGAGGTAAGGTCTCACTGTAGCCCAGGCTGACCTGGAATTCACTATGGAGTCTCAGGGTGGTCTTGAACTCAAGGCGATCCTCCAACCTCTGCCTCCCGAGTGCTGGGATTAAAGGCGTGTGCCACCACCCCCGGCTGACGACCCTTTCTCATGGGCTTCTTCAATGTGTCTCTCTTGTTTCCTATTGTGCCCTGGCTGATTGGACGTACAAAGTATTCCAAGTACTTCCTGAAAATGCACCCCAGGGGAGTGAATGAATGAATGAATGAATGAAAACATTAGGAGCCATCCTGGCTAAGTTCTGGGAAAGAGGCATTGTATTTTTTTGAAATCACAGTGTCTCAACCCCAAAGCAAGGCCATTGTGGGAAGCTGAGTTATTTGAAGATCCATATGGAGCCAAGACACCTCCAAATCCCAGCACATAGAACATTTCATGGAAGGCTGAGCTTTATTTCAAAGTATTTTTCATGACTCATAAAAACTTGAATCTTAAAAACTAGAAACTCAAGCTTCTTAGCGTTCAAAGGTCAAAAATGGATTCTTTCTTTTATGTCTGGTATTTGTCTGTGATTCATCCTCTCTCTCTCTCTCTCTCTCTCTCTCTCTCTCTCTCTCTCTCTCTCTCTCCTTTGTTCCCTCTCTCTCTCCTCTCTGTCTCTTCCTCCTTCTATTTTAGTTAGGGAACTCCACTGCTGTCTTAGGAGTCATCCAGGCCTTATTGTATCTGGAAGATCTTGTAATTTCGGTTTCTCTTGAGTCCTGCCTGGGTGAGGATGGGACTGCCCAGTACACGCCCAAGGAGAGGAGCTGATTTGGAAAACTGGCTCTTCCCCTCCAACTTCCCTGGAGCCTCTCAGGCAATGTTGGGTTGTTTGTTATTTCCAGTTGCTCTAATACCAGGTGTTTACTTGTATACAAGGATCTCATTTAAATAAGGCCATTACTTGTCCAGTGTGAGCAACTCTTTCTAGAAGGCCAGTTCTCGGATGTGCTGGCAACAGGCTTGAACATCACAGGTTAGGAGGAGACAATATATATATAATGGTATGTTTTTTTTCTGTGGCAGAATCAGGCCAAGTATGCCTGTGCGGGAGGCGGAGAGTCTTCAGTGGATTTCCTCCTCACACAAGAGGAAGGGGGCTCAGTCATTAAGATGTTTAATCAAAATGAGGAGGAAATATGGCCCCCTCTGATTCTAAGGACCAGGGCACAGCACGTACCAGGTTCCTTCCTCCTCAGAAATTGGTGGGTTTTTTTTGTCTCCTGGCTGCATCGCGTATATCAAGGTTTTGCAAAATAAAACCTTTATTATTATAGTGGCTTAAAAAAGGGACATTTTTTATTAATTCAATTTTGAAAGCCACACTTTGGAAGTTATTAATTTCTTTCTCACAGGTCTCTTCACTCTGCGCCAGGGCTTCGGGGATTAGCAGCTTCCACTTACAAGTAGGAGTGTTTTTTCTTTACCGCAGAAAAAGGTCCGCCCTGTGATTCCTATTTGTATTGTTAGAGCTTTTGATTCGCTCCTATGTTTGATATTCATTTGGTATAAATCCTACTGTCTAATATTTCTAGAATAATATTCTCTGACAATCACAGTAACCATTCTGAGTCCAGTTGAGTGAGGCAAAGTCGAAATAAAGAAAGTGATCTGAATATCATCATCGTCATTACTTTATTGTACTTGGATCAAACCCAGGGCATCACATATGCTAGGTGAGTGCTCTACCCATGAGGGATACCCTCAATCTGAGGTCATGTTGGCTAAATTCTTAAGAAGACTGTGATGGTTAAGTTTTGTTGTCAACTTGACCTTTCAAGTAATCTAGGGTGGGTCTCTGAGGATGTACACAGGAAGGCAGCCTCTCAGTAGGGGGCAGGATGTAAAGAAGCTCAAAGAAGCTGGAAGTAAACATCCTTTCATGTGTGGGCCATGCAAGAAGGAAATTCCAGAGACTCAGGAAGCCATTAAGTCTGGGGTAGGGCTGCAAAACCCCACCCTAAGCCTATATAAAGGGGAGAAATTCTCTCCTTGCCCCCCCCCCCTGCCTGTTCCCTGTTCTGTGTGTGTGGTGTAGGTAATGGGTTTTTCTCTCTGCTGGAACCTGTGAATGGAACTTCCCTTCAATCTGTAGTTTCAATAAATACTT
>PVHP010021009.1:0-29868 GCA_004024765.1 Zapus hudsonius | reverse complement strand
CAGTCAGGCTTCGAATCTAAAGGGTCATAGTTCAAATGTGAGAATTAAGTCAGTAAGCACAGTGGTGTGGGCCACCACAGAGAGGTCAAGGTCATCAAAGACATCTTGATGACGTGTGTCCCCTGTCTACTCTGAGGGCTCTCAGTAGATGATCTCAAGCCAGAGTAGGGACCTTGCTGGGAACAGAAGGACAGAGAGAATCCTGACGAGATGGGCAGAATGTCATTTTTTTAGGCTAAGGAAGGTCGCTGGGATTCTTGCTGTGGATGGGAGAGCCCCATGTCTCCTGGGGTTCAGGTAGGGTAGCACCTGTTCTGGAAAACTCTTGGTCCCGTCCACATCTTTCTTTTCCTCTGACCTCCATCTGCACACCATTGTTTGTTTGTTTTCTTGTTTTGTTTTTGCAGTGCTAGAGATGAAACCCAGGCTTCCTGAATGCTAGGAAAGCTCTCTCTACCACTGAGCTGTCTCTGGGCTCCTCTAAGCTTCGATGATATTCTAGAGTTTTCTGTGTGTTACTTGTGTGTGTGTGGGGGGTACATATATATGTATGAGTGCAGGTATGTGCATGTGGAGGGCAGAGGACAATTTATGGTGTTAATTTTTTAAAAATTATTTGCAGCCGGGCTTGGTGGCACACGCCTTTAATCCCAGCACTCGGGAGGCAGAGGTAGGAGGATCTTCATGGGCTCAAGACCACCCTGAGACTACATAGTGAATTCCAGGTCAGCCTGGGCTAGAGCGAGACCCTACCTCAAAAAACCAAAAAAATAAAATAAAATAAAAATTATTTGCAAGCAGAGAGAGAGAGAGAGAGAATGGGCACACCAGCTCCCTCTTCCCCCGCCACCACAAAGGAACTCCAGACTTTACATGGGTCCTGGGGAATGGAACTCAGGTTGTTAGGCTTTGCAGGCAAGCACCTTAACTGCTGAGCCATCTCTTCAGCCCAAGGGTGCTGTTCTTTAGGATGACATCCACTTTTTTTGGGATAGGGTTTCTCATTGGTCCAGAGCTCAGCAATTGGGTAGACTGGCTAGCCAGTGAACCCCAGGGACCCTCCTGCATCAAAGTCCCCAGTTCTGGGGTTTCAAGCACAAAGCACTGTGCCTGGCTGTTTTTGTTAACATGAGCTCTGAGGATTGAACTCAGGTCCTCCTGCCTGTGAGCAAGAGGTAAGCGCAACACCAACTCAACTATCTCCCCCAGACTCCCTTACATTTTCAAGTTCAACTGGAATAAGAAAGCCAATTCCAGTTTTGAAGTTCAGACATTATGTGACACCAATCCTCCCCAAATTACACAAAGCAAGTCTGGTGTGGAGGCCTTTGATTTTGACTTGGGAAACAGGGGTAGGAGGATCTCTGTGAGTTCAAGGCCAGCCTGGGATTACTGAGTGAATTCCAGCTCAGCCTGGGCTAAAGGGAGACCCTACCTCAAAAAAACAAAAGAACAAAAAAGCAAAAAAAAAAAAAAATCTGTGATTGGTGATAATTATATCTGGCTACATAAAACACATTGGATTTTTTTTTAAGATAAAGTTCATCAGCTCAGTTTTGGAGAACAGAGGGTTAATATGAACAACCCCCCCCCCCCTTTGTTTCAGGCCTTGGTGGAAATTGTAAAACTCACTGGTCCACTTACCCGCCTTTGTAAATCAAAGGAACACAATAGACCTTTTGATTCTGGGGCCTCCCCGGTTTTAGCTCTGGCTGAATTCTCACAGCCCAAGACTGTAGAGGTGCAAAGTGGGTAAGATGGGTTTTTGAGAGGAAATGAAAGAAGAAAAAGACCCTTTTCTAAGGGCCCTTTATGTTACTCTCAAAGTTGGAGAAAAAAATAAAATAAATAAAAATCCCTAAGTCTGCCTCCGTTAACTGCTGGTTAGAGTTTTACCAGTTCAAGTGAATGTTTATTAAATTATTTCGAGCATTTGAGTAGTATGATTACACCATATGAATATGACAGTTTGTGATGGAGAGGGGAGAAATCAAGGGGAGAAATTTGCAAGCGTTGAAAGGTTGAAATCAGGCGGAAGGAGGTTTGTTAAAGGTGGGGGCTGCTGGGTGATGATTGTGAGCCTAAGTATTTTCCTGGGGTTTTTGCCTTATTTATAGTCTTCTGTTTAAAAGAAACACAATCCCCCGGTTTGGGATGCTTATGTTTGGCTGGCCCTGACCTTGCCTCAAAGGCTTTCATCTTGAACTTGGCCGTCTGCTGTCAGATTGGGCTCAGCATCTGAACTCTTGTGTGCGGTTCTGTTGAGGGAGCAGGAAAGGGGACAGGGGAGTTCAAAGTTTGGGAGAAGAAGAGAATCCAGGATGCTGAGACAGAACCTCTAAGAGAGCCTTTGTACCATATGGGGTGCTTTGGCTGATGGCACAGAAATGGGGTGACCCAGGGAGAAGTAATATCTCCTTGCCTTGTTTCCTGTGTCTTTCCCAAAGCTGATGGGACACAGACATGGACAGAGGACATTTCACCCTAAACAGTGTACCTGACGGGCCTGGGGTGGCCCTCCATACTACGATCAGACCTTGCTTATAATACTTAGCCCCAGGTGACATTTTCTCTGTCCACACGCTCTGATCAGAAATGTGTGTTTTTACAAATTTCAGAATATAAGCATATACAAAAGATAGGACCCAAATCTAAAGATGAAATTCATTTGTTTCATGTACAACTGATACATGCAGCCTGAAAGTAATTTTATATACTTTAAAAAAATATTTTATTCATTTTCAAGCAGAGATACAGAGAGAGAGAGAGAGAGAGAGCACACCAGGGCCACCACCTTGTGGGTCTGGCTTATGTAGGTCCTGAGGAATTGAACCAAGGGCCTTAGGCACTGGAGGCAAGTGCCTTAACTGCTGAGCCATCTATCCAGCCCATATACTTTGTTTTTTATGCACCTGTGTTTTGATTCAACCCATGAGGTCAGGGGTACAATTTTCCACCTGTGACATCTTGTTGGTACTCAAAAAGTTTTGCATTTTAGAACATTCCAGAATTTCATGAGTAGGTACGCTCAACCTACTTAAGATGGATACCCCTAAATGCTCTGTAATGGGATGGTCCATGCACAGACGTAAGTGTGTGAACATAAATTGCAAAGAATAAAGAAAGTCTTTCTAGATCTTTCGATGCTGGGAATAGAACCCAGGCCCTCATTCATGCTAAGGTTATGCTGGCCACTGAGCTGCTCTGAATTTTTTTTAATATATATATTTATTGACCATAATGAGTTACATTATTTAGTGGGCAAACAATGAGTTGTTATCCCCAATTCCCCAATGCTCCCCCTCCCCATCCCCAATCAGCTGGATATCCTCTTCTGTGGGTCATCTGGATTGCTCTGAATTTTTAAATTATTATTATTTTAAAAAATGCAACATATGGGTCTAAGGTGATGGTTCACACTTGCTGCACAAGCCTGGGGACCTGAGTTTGAATATTCAGAACCCCATAAAGCCAGATGAGGTAGCATAATATTTGCAAACCCAGAGTTCCTATGGTGAAATGGGAGGTAGTGGCCAGAGAATCCCTGAGGCTTGTAGGCCAGCTTGCCTGGTGTACACAGCAGCAGCAAACAAGATCCTCTCTCTCTCTCTCTCTCTCTCTCTCTCTCTCTCTCTCTCTCTCTCTCTCTCTCTCTCTCTCTCTCTCTCTCTCTGCTCTTGAGTATTAGAGATTGAACCCAGGACCTAATGCACAATCCCCAACCACAAGAGACCCTCTCTCTCAAGCAAGGTGGAAGGCAGGACTGGCACATAGGGTTTTCCTCTGACCTCCTCCCTATGCACACCATTGGCATACACATATCTTCCCCACCACACAAGGAACGTGAAATTTACTCTTAGCCAGTTTCAGGTATATAACTAGATTCACACCGCTATGAAACAGAGCTAACACATCTAGCTCCATTACTTTTTAATTTTGTAACACAGAAACTCAACCCATTAATCAACGAGCATCCTTTTCTTCTCCACACGGCCGTTGGTCAAACCACCATTCTGTGTTCTGTGGTTTTTTGTTTTTGCAAGTGGAGAGAGAGGAGAGAGAGAATGTGTGTGTGTGTGTGTGTGTGTGTGTGTGTGTGTGTGTGTGTGTGTGTGTGTGTGAGTTTGAGCACACCAGAGCCTCCAGCCACTGCAAACGAACCCCAGATGCATAGGCCACTTTGTGCATCTGGCTTACCTGGGTACTGGGGAATTGAACTCAGCTTGCCAGGCTCTTAAGGCAAGCGCCCTAACCAGGGAGCCATCTCTCCAACCCCCTTCCTGTGTGTGTGTTTTTTTTTTAAATTTTTAAATTTATTTACTTGAGAGAGAGGAGACAGAGAGAATGGGCAGGCCAGGACCTCCTGCTGCTACAAATGAACTCCACTATTTTGTGCATCTGGCTTGATGTGGGCACTGGGGAATCCAACCCAGGCCATCAGGCTTTATAAGCAATCGCCTTTAACCACTGAACCACCTCTATAGCCCCATTATTTTATGAAATTGGCTACTATGGATCTGTCATTCGGGTTGAATCATACAGTATTTGTCTTTTGGTGTGTAAAATGGTACAACCATTGGGAAAAGGCGTGGCAGTTCTTCAAACAATTAAAAATAGCACGGCCATATAATATGGCAATCTAACTTTTGGATATATCAAGTAAATTTGTTTTCTATTTTTGCTGTGCTAGGAGCGGAGCCCAGAGCCTGGCCCATGTCAAACAAATGCTGTATCACTAAACCACAACCTCCAGCTCTCAACTGTATTGTTTAAAGAAGTAAGAAAGTGGGGGATGGTGTCTCCTTTTTACCCCCAGCCCCCAGGGAGGTGTAACTTTGCATGATGGTCCTGTTGGGTTCCAGCCACAGGCCAAGGAGGTGAGGGTCAGATGACAAACCCGTCTTAGTTTAGCCAAGGAATTTGAACTCTGTCAAATTTTTGCAATTTTTAAGTAGGGGAGTGGAAAACATTATAGAAAAGTTCTTTCTTCATAGTCACTTACAACTTAAAAGCAGTGGAATATTCTACCCTAAATTAGATTTCTGTGGGCTGAGCCCTTAGCCTCATGAGTGTTCTGATAAGAACGCCTCTTCTTTTCCTTTTAACTTCTGATGTCATGGAGTGTGGCATTACCCAGAAAGTTTGTAGTCTTTCCCTCACCCCACTTTTCATTTAGGGTACCTCTCTTCCTGCCATGAGCCCCTGTAGAAGTCCAAACACCCCACTCCAGTCTGACCTTTCCTGATCGTCCCTTTCTGTAAAAGTGGGGATGGGGTGGGGGGTTCCCAGTTCTCCATTGCTGCCTGAAGCCTGAAAGCTTTCTCTGAGGCTCAACCCAGTCTGCACCCCCTAAAAGACCTGGGCGAGAGTACAGAGGGGCCCTCCCTGCTGCTCAGCATTTCTGTGTGGGGAAACCTTGCTCTCCGTCTTGCTGGGAAAAGGAAATTGGATCTTGGTGGTGAAATGAGGGGAAATACTGGCGGAAGTGTTGAGTGATGGATAGCAGATGGTACAGGCTGGAGGGGTCATAGGGCCCCAGAGGATTCAATTCCAATTTCTGGAGGCTTGTAGACTGGACCCCTTTTCTGGGGGATAAAACTCTGAACAAAACCCATCCTCTGTCCTCATGGAACCCCTAATCTGCAGGTAAAAGAATAAGGAACTGTTAGGATATTGGTGAGTGTGTATCACAAAGAGAGGGATTTTGCTCCTGGACTTCAAGATGCAGCCTTAGAGACTTGGGAACATTCCTTGAGCTCTTACTGTGCCAGATATGAGGATGGCACGTTTCCTGTGCCTTCAGGCCCGTGGGCTAGGAGGGACTGCTATTCTATTTGCCTAGGTTATCCAGGGAGGTATAGGACTGAGGTTCAACTCCCCTGATGACTCAGCTATTGTCTTGTCCATGAGTCATGGCAGAATGGGGGTCTAGGGCTGGCAGGAAGATGGTGACACCAGCTGCTATTAAGTACTTGCTGGGCATGGTGGTGCACGCCTTTAATCCCAGCACTCAGGAGGCAGAGGTAGGAGGATCACCGTGAATTCAAGGCCAGCCTGAGACTACACAGTGAATTCCAGGTCAGCCTGGGCTAGAGCGAGACCGTACCTAGAAAAAAAACAACAAAAAAAAACTAAGAACAAGCTGCTGTTGAACGTCATCTCATTGAGTCGTTGTTGTTTTTTCACTCTATAGTCTCAGGGTGGCCTTGAACTCATGGTGATCCTCCTACCTCTGCCTCCCCAAGTGCTGGTGTGTGCCATCAAGCCCGGCTGAGTCTTTTTTTTTAACGTTGTATTTACAACCTCCACACATATACACAATGTACTCTGATCACAATTCTCTCCCACCACCTTCCTTTGTCTCCATTAGTCTTTGTGCTTCACTCCTTTGTAGTGGGTTCCTGAACCATAATAGATCATTTTGGTAAATTTTCATCATCAAGATGACTGGATTTAGAATCACCATGAAAATGTGTGTGTGTGTGTGTGTGTGTGTGTGTGTGTGTGTGTTTGTACATACGTAGTCACATCAGGGTCTCTTGCCCCCGATGCGCACCAGATACTTGTACCACTGTATGTCTGACTTTATTTGGGTCCTGGGGAATTGAACCCTGGTTGGCTGGCTTTGCAAGCAAGCACCTTTAACTACTGAGCCATCTTCCTAGTCCTCCAGAAAGGTTTGACTGAGCAGGGCAGACCTCTCCTGAATATTGGCATCACCATCCCATGGGTTAAGTAAGTTGAATTTTTGAATAAATCAGATTGAATAAAAAGCAAAAAGCGAGCTGAGACCCAACATTCATCTCTCTTTCCCCCTCTGCTTCCTGACTGTGGATGCAGTGTGACCAACTGTCTTACACACCTGCCTCCATGACGTTCTTGACACATGTTGAATTCTACCCGTAAACTGTGAGCCCAAGTTGACCCTTCCTTCATTGATTCTTGTCAGGTATTTTGACATGGCAGTGAGAAAAGTAACTAACACAGAAAATTAGTGTCAGGAGTTGGGTAATACTGCTGGTAATAATTCCTATGTAATTTTTTTTAGAGAAACATGGAAAAGCTTGGAACTGCAGGCTAAGGAAGCCCTGGAATGCTGTAAACAGCTTAATGACCCATCCCAGGAGTGTGTGGGGGGTGTGTGAACTGTATACCCTTGAGCTGTAAGCCAAAGTGAGTTGCTTCTGTCACATATTTTCTTTTAACGGTTTAATTAATTTATTCACAAAGAGAGAAAGAGAGAGAATGGGTTCACCAGGGCCTCCAACCAAACCCCAGATGCATGTGCTACTTTGTGCATCAGGCTTTACGAGGGTATTGGGGAATCAAACCCAGGTCTTTAGGCTTTGCAGGCAAGTGCCTTAACCACTGGGAAATCTCTTTGGCCCTTTTGTTATGTATTTTATCATAGCAACAAGACCAGTAACCACAGCCATTAAATAGCTTGTCAGGGGACCTCACAATTAGGAGCATAAGGAAGATGGGTACCCAGTCCTCACACTCGGAACTATTCTGCTTTACCTTAGGCTACGTTGAAGTTTGGGGACAAGGCTTAGAGGTAAGGAAGTGCTGTGCATGTGTGGAGTTCTCCGAGTCTTAGGGTGTATAGGGCTTAACATTTGGGGTCCTAACTGGTGTGACCTTGAGCAAGTCCCCCCATCCATGAGATGGGACAATTGCTACCGTGCGGCCCTCATGCATTGCACCAGAGTGTTTAGTTACATACAAAGGGTGATATGCTAATTATCATTTGCTGTCCTATATGTCATCTGTCTGGGCATCTACTATACACTGAACTCTGATGGGAAGGGAGGATGTGAACACCTGCCGAGTCCCTCCTCATAGAATTACTCACCATTTTCCATTTCTTGCACATTAAACCACAGCTTGTTTCCTAAACGGATTTTTATAGTCAACACCTGAACGTGTGACTCCTCCCTTCCAGTCCCACGCCTTGGTTAAACCTTTCCTCCTGGAAAATCCTTGGGACCAGATGGTGTCGGGAAGAAGGGAGCATTCTCCATAGTTGATGGCCCTTCCCTGTGGGCAGACAGCACCACCCTCCACAGTACCCTTGATGGCAGCCAGGGCTCTGACCGACTTCACACTATGCATTCTTTTTCTTCTCCATCTAAATATTTAGCTTTCCTTCCTGAAATATTTAGGCAGGACTGTGTACTTCTGACTGTTGTCACACCACACACACATACCCCATACCCGACTGTAATCTTACTACAGCTGTTCAGCCAGGCCCCTCCTACCAGGGGCATGCTTGTCCCACATCTGGGAGAGAAGTTATACAGAGTAATTGGTGGCAGGAGCAACCTGGTTCATTCCTAAGCTGGAAGCTGGTCCTTTGGCCTACCAGAGACTCGTCAGTCACTCCCAGAGGAGTGTGCACTGCAGGTCACCTTCAGTTGTCTGTGTAAACATGTATTTGGGGCTGGGGATGAGAAACCCTTATTTGAGCCATTGTGTAGACAAAAGTTAATTATAACCTGGATCGTAGTCTTATGTAGATACTGGTTTGTGCTGCATGACCCTGGCCAGTTTTCATCCTCATATTCAGCCATTCACCAAAGAAGGTTTGGACTGCCTTTAAAAAAATATTATTATTTTAATTAATTTGTAGACAGAGAGAATAGGTGTGCCAGGGCCTGTAGCCACTGCAAAGGAACTCCAGATACATGTGCCACTTTGTGCATCTGGCTTTATGTGGGTACTGGGGAATAGAACCTGGGTCATTAGGCTTTGCAAGCAAGCACCTTAACTGCTGAGCCAGCTCTCCAGCCCATACTATTAATTTTTTTTTTTGAGAGAGAGAATGGGCGTATCAGGGCCTTCTGCCGCTGCAAATGAACTCAAGACACATGTGCCACTTTGTGCATCTGACTATGTGGGTTCTGAAGAATCAAACTCGGGCTATAATCTGGTCTCAAATTCATTATGATCCTTCTACCTCAGCCTTCCAAGTGCTGGGGTCACAGACATGAGCCAGCATGCCTGGTCAGTCTCTTTGAGAGGAATTTTTTTAAGCTTCCACATATATGAGTAAGGAGAGGCATTATTTATGCCTAGCAAGGACAAATATTTAAGCTCCCCTGGGATTCTGTCTGTCCATCCATCCATCACCTATCTGTTTATCTATCTACCTATCTATTTTTTTTGTTTGTTTGTGTTTGTTTTTTGGTTTTTTTTTTTGGGGGGGGAGGTAGGGTCTTAGTCTAGCCCAGGCTAACCTGGAAGTCACAGCAACCCTCCTGCCTCGGCCTCCTGAATTCAGGGACTAAAGGCAAGAACCACTATGTGCCCAGCTTCTGCTACTGTTTTTGTCTGTTACTGGTCTCCTATAACCAAAGATGACCTCGAGCTAACTCCTTGATCCTCCTGCTTCCACTTCTCCTCGGGGATTTCATCTGCTCCGGTGAGCACCTAGTTACCCCACCTCATGGGAAGCTCAACAGTGTCTCCCCAGCTCCCTCCCCCTTGCATGGGAATGTGCTCAATAAACATCTGTCCCTGTCTGGGTCTGTTATCTCCAGGGTTCCCCCTGCTCCATGGCCCTCATCCCCACACTCCTTTCCTGGGATGCAGGAGGTCCAGACAGCATGCATCTTGTCCTCATTCCCCTGCAGGATGCTGGGACAAGGGGAAGCTGTGATTTCTACTTTCAAGGAACTTAGGAGAGCAAATACCCAGGCCCTCGTGCAATAGGTATGAAGTGCTTGCTGAGCACATACTGTTGACCAAGCACTTAGACGCCGTGTGTCCAGACCTCTGAGAGTAATGCACTGAGAATGAGCTCTGATTTTTTTCCTGCATTAAAAAAAAATATTTTTTAGGGCTGGAGAGATGGCTCAATGGTTAAGGCACTCGCCTGCAAAACCTTACGATCTGAATTCAATTCCTCAGTGCCCACATAAAAGCTATATGCACAGAGTGGTGCATGCATCTGGAGTTTGTTTGCAGCAGCTGGAGGCCCTGGTGCACCCATTCTCTTTGTCCCTCTCTCTGTGTCTCTCTGTCCCTCTCTGTGTGTCTGTTTGTCTCTGTTTGCAAATCAATCAATCAATAAATTTGAAAAATATATTTTAGGTGCCTGTTGTGGTGGCGCATACCTTTAGTCCCAGCACTTGGGAGGCAGAGTTAGGAGGATCATCATGAGTTCCAGGCTACCCTAAGACTACATGGTAAATTCCGGGTCAGCCTGGAATAGAGAGAGACCCTACCTCAAAACAAACAAACAAATATATATGTGTGTATGTATATGTTATGTATATTTTAGGGGTTGGAGAGATGGCTCAGCAGTTAAAGGTGCTTGCTTCCTTGCAAAACCTGACAGCCTGGGTTCGCTTCCCCAGTACCTGCATAAAGCCAGATGCACAAAGTGGTGCATGCATCTGGAGTTTGTAAGCAGCAAGAGGCCCAGGAATGCCCATTCATTCCCCCCTCAAATAATTGATATAAAAAATATTTGAAAATGTGTGTGTGTGTGTGTGTGTGTGTGTGTGTGTGTGTGTGTGCCAGGCCCTCTCGCCACTGCAAATAAGCTTCAGACACATGCAAATTTTTTTCTCTAACTTTATGTGGGTGCTGGGGGATTGAACCCAGGCCTTCTGGGTTTGCAAGCAAGCACCTTTAACCTCTGAGCCATCTCCCCAGCCTCTCTTCCTGTATTTGAAGGGAAACCAGCTGGGGTGGGCCACACTCATGCACACATACTGGTGTCCTGTTTAATCTTCAGAGTCTTGAAAGGAGGAGCTCTGGGAAGGCCCGTGTTGTTTACAAGAGAGGAGGTGGTTTCCTAGCTGATAGCACTTATGGCGTGAGGAGACCTAGACCACAGCCTTCATTGAGTTTTTCCACCCCTCGGCCCACCCTGCCAGAGGGAGCCAAAGTGTTTGCAGGGTGTTGTCTATAGCACCCTGGGGACCCCACCCAGTCTTCTAAGAGGCTTGCAGGTTCAGGCTTTGTGCAGAAAGAACCATTTGTTTGTCACCTTCATTCTTCCCCCTCTGGGAGTCTGGTTCTTAGGGGAGGATTGCTAACCAAATAAATGTATGCAGTCCTACTTGTTGGATGGGGAACCAAGGCCTAGTAAGGAGGGATTTAGCTGGTAGCAGAACTGTCTAGAATAGAGCCATGTTGTGTGTGGGTAAGTGCGTGATGCCATAGCACATGTGTGGGAGGTCAGAGGACAACTTTTTGGGTCGGTCTTCTGCCTTCTGCCTTGTTTGAGGCAAGATCCTCTCCTTGTTCATGGTGATGTCTTTGCCAGGTTAGCTAGCCTGTAAGCTTCCCAGAAATTCCCCCTTCTCGGGCTGGAGAGATGGCTCAGCAGTTAAGGCACTTGCCTCCAGTGCTTAAGGCTCTGGGTTCAATTCCCCAGGACAAGCCAGACCCACAAGGTGGTGGCCCTGTTGCGCTCTCTCTCTCTCTCTCTCTCTCTCTCTCTCTCTCTCTCTCTCTCTCTCTCTCTCTCTCTCCTCTCTGCTTGAAAATGAATAAATAAAAATATTTTTAAAAACAAACAAAAAAAGAAATTCCCCCTTCTCCTCTACCTCCCATCTTTACCTTCAGAATGCTAGGATTGCAAAAGGCCACCATTGCTTCCAGTTTTTTCCATGAGGTCTGGAGATTTCCAACTTAGGTAGTCAGGCTTGCATGGTATGGCAAGTGCATTATTCACTGAACTTTCTTCCCAGCCTTCTTTTTTTTATTGTTTTAATATTTTCTTTAGTTGCAAGGGGCAGGGGGCTGCATAGTGGCCTCTAAGCCATTGCAAACGAACTCCAGATGCATGGGCCACTTTATGCATCTGGCTTTACATGGGTGCTGGGGAATCGAACCCAGGTTGTTAGGCATTGCAGGCAAGCTCCTTAGCTGCTGAGCCATCTCTCCAACTCCCAGCCCTCTTTTTAAAATCAGTGTGTCTATGTATCTGTGTGTGTATATGCTTGAGTGTGTACATGCATGTGGAAGCCAGAGGGTATTGTTTTTAGGTGTGCCATCTTACCTCCTTTGAGAAAGGGTCTGTCATTGCCCTTGGAACTCACGAGTGAGCCCCAGGCTTCTGTCTCTCTCTGCCTCCCAAGGGTGCACCCCACCACACCTGATATTTTATATGATGGGTACTGAGCACTGAACTCAGATGCTAAGACTTGAAAGGCAAGCAATCAATAGCCCATTGAGCTATCTTCCTAACCCGGAGCTCTTGTTCATGGGACCTTTTAAAAACTGTTGTAAAATTACCTTTAAGTCACAAAGCTGTTGATGGCTTTTTGGGGTGCAGGGCACTTCTGCTTATACTTCACCATTGGGCTTGCCTCCTATCCTAACCGGTGTAGTGCACCCCACCCAGTGATCCGAAAGCTGGCTTGCCTGCTGATTAGTGTTTGTGGGAGTCTTTAGGAGAAGAGACAACCGACCGCTGAGATGGTGGGAAGCTGGGGGTGGCTCTGAAAGGGGGGGGGTGTTCAAGACTCTAAGTGACAGAGGCCTTTGGTCCTCTGGGGCCTTTCTCCAACACTGGACTCAGGTCCCCCACCTTCCCTACCCTGCACCCCAGGAGCTGTTGGCTGGTTATCTCCAGCCCATTTTGGAGGCTACAGGAGGTGACTCATGCTAAGAATACCTCTTCTGGCTGCAAAGCCTAAAATGTGAGGCAGGAGAGGAGCTTAGTGGTTATTTATCCAGCCTCCTGGAGCCAAGGCCCAGACTCTTTTTTTTTTGGGGGGGGGGTTGTTGGGAGAGGTTATATAACTTGTCCCAAACAACTCTGCTTACCAGGGGTGGGAGAAGTGCAATCAGGAGCAATTAGAGCAAGTGGGGTAATTAAGGAAGGGAAGGCTTCTTGGGAACAGTGGCCTCAAAGGGCAGGTCAGTCAGGCAAAGGTGACTGCCACACCTGCTAATGGGTTTACTGGACACAGGATCCTAGTGATTGGATCACAGTCCCCAAACAGGAAAGCCCAGGGCCATCACCTTCCACTGATCCAGAGTCGTTGCAGTGGCCCCTGTGGTTTGAACGCCTGCTTATGGATTCCCTCTTTTTATCTTGTTGGGCCTCAGCGCAGATAGGGGATTCTGAGGCCACCTCGTAGGGGAGGAGAGACCTTCTAAGGCCCTGCACACTTAGGACAAGTTTTCTCTTTTACAAAGACCTTGAGGTTTCTATCCACTGCTAACAGATGGCTTGGAGGGAGGGGTGGCCAGGAGAGGCACACAGCCAGCCACGCAGAGCGCTAAAGAATGGTATGAGATAAGGGCTTAAGCATTTTACTTAGGATAGTGGCACCTTGCATCCAGGCCTTTCCAGTAAAGAGCTTGCTTCCTATTTCAGGATCTTGAGCTGAGAATGACCTTGAACTCCCGGCCTTTCTGCCTCTACCTCCTGAGTGCTAGAATTACAGGTATGAGTCACGATGCCTGGTTTCCTCAGTGCTGGGGGTAGAACCCAGGGCTTCCTGTATGCTGGTCAGGTACTGTATCAACTGAGCTAGATCATGGTTCACCATGGTTCCTGGACTCCAGGAAGTGCTGAGCACAGCTCTGGGTAGGCTTGGGAGTTCTGCTATCAAAGTGCCACCATTTCCCGACCACACCGATCCTTTTGATAGGTTTGTTTGTCATTCTGAACATCAAATTATAAAGCAGAAAAACCTCGGTTATATAAAGCAGGTGCCACTGCTCAGAGTTGTGGCTGTCATCTGTGCCCCTAAGGGACCCTGACCTTCATTGCACACTTCTGGTAGGACTAAAGCACCCCCAAGGATGAATCTAGAAAAGGGAGGAACACTTGTGACAGGTACCCCCATTTAGTTCCCTACATTTGGCCCCTTGATGGGATTCTGACTTTAGCCTTCCTCCTGGGGTTCACACGTCACCCAGACACCACCACCTGACTAGGGACAGGTACAGGTTACTTTGTAGTCTGTTGAGGCTTGGGTGGGAGAGGACAGAGATTCACAGATGTTTATTTTGGCTCGGGTGTCTTTTGTGCCCACTGTGTGTCTTTCTCCCCCATCCGTGTCCTCTCCCCCATGCAGGAAGTGAGCACCTGTCCACAGACCTTGGAGTAGAATGAGTGTCAGCCCCATATCTCCCCATCACTGCTGTTCAAATAAAACTCGTGTCCCCTGGACTGTGGAATGCATCCTGATAGTGTTGGCTTTGGAAGGGTGCCTTCCCCTCCCGGCATCCCAGCCCCCTCCAAAGCATAAGTGCTGAGCGGGCTAAGTGGGGCAGGCTGGGGCAAGAGTGTCTTGTCAGCATACCCAGGGTAGCAGGAAGAGGGAGGGTGTCCTGATTAATGGCTTTTCCACACCTCATCATCCTCTCCCAGGGTTTGCACCCTGCCCTGTATCCATTTGAATGACTAGCCCATGTTTGGGGGGCTGAGAAAACAGTCAGGGAGGTTCAGATGATTTGCTATGTGACTGGTTCCAGGTTATTGCACACTCCTGAGCCAAGGACCTACTAAAGCCAGTTAAACATGGCTGGAGAGATGGTTCAGTGGTTAAGGCACTTGATTTCAAAGCCGAATGGCCTGGGTTCGATCCCCCAGTACCCACGTAAAACCAGATGCACAAAGTGGCACGTGCATCTGGAGATCATTTGCAGTGGCTGGAGGTCCTGGTGTGCCCATTCTCTCTGTCTCTCTTCTATCTTTCTCTGCTTGCAAATAAATAAATATTTAAAAAAAGAAAGAAAGAAAACACAGAGTAGGAACCCTATACCCAGTGCTGGTTGAAGGGTTGTGGGGGGCAGGGGTGTCACTGTGCAATGCATTAAGCACTAAGTGGGGATGTGGCATATTTTAAGGACCTTTGGTTCTTTCAGTAGGAAAGTGGTTGTAGGCTGATAGGGGTGGGGTGCTGCCTTTCTTTGAGCCTAATCACGATCATCCTATCAGCACACTTCCTTTGGGTTTGTCTTGTCCACATTCCTTCACACTCCTCTCCACGGGGCCCTCAACTTATGCCCCATTTAATCCTCAACCTCGCAACCACCCTGTAGGAGGGTAATTATTAATGAACACTCTGAGCCAGGAAGCTGTATTCTTCTTGGCCTCTCCCCAGCAGCCCCCAAGGGCCAGAGAGAGAGAGAGAGAGAGAGAACAGCACCTTCCCAGGCCTCCCTTGGCAAACTTCAGTGGCCAACCTCCAATCTGAAAATTGGTCTCTGATGCACCCTGGGAGATCTGCCTGGTCAGGCTCTCCTACCCAATAAGCACTTGGGGGCTGACCACACTCCTACCACACTCCTAGTTCTGTGCAGTGCCCTCCTGGCTGAGGACACTTCTTGCTGCTTGGCAGGTCCATAGGTTGCTGTTGAAGTGTGTTAGCAATCTCCTTAGAAGTGTGTCTGGCAGGCTTCCTGGCAAAGGCGGTACAACTTTCAGTCATGGAAGGCACTTTGGGGTTCTGTTCTAGAAGGTTCACATGGCCACCAAGCCCACTGGGGATTCACAGGGGTCAGTTTTGACAAGTCTGTTTTTTACGCTACCAGTAAAAATGTGTTTGGAGGTCATTATGTATATATCTTTTTTGATTTTGACGTGGGGAGAGTGATTTTTCTCGAGGCAGGATCTTACTCTAGCCCAGGCTGACCTGGAATTTACTCTCTGGCCCAGGCTGACCTTGAACTCATGATGGTCCTTCTACCACAACCTCTTAAGTGCTGGGACTAAATGTGTGTGCCCCCGATCCTGGCTGTGTGCATGCTAAGCTCTGTGTATTGTGGACCCCTAGACCTTCATTGTGTACATATCTTTTATAAAAATATTTTTATTTATTTATTTGCAAGCAAAGAGAGATAGAGACAGAGAGAGTGGGCACAGCAGGGCCTCCAGCCACTGCAAACAAACTCCAGATGTACGCACCACCCTGTGCATCCAGCTTTACGTGGATACTGGAGAATCGAACCCGGGTCATTAGTCTTTGCAGGCAAATACCTTAACCACTGAGCAATCTCTCCAGCTCTTACTGTGTACATATCTTAAATTTCCTATCACAGTAAACTTCTGGAAACCAGTTTCCCATCTGTCCTCACTCTGCACACCTTTGCCCCATGCCTCCAATTCCATGATTTAAGCAGTATTATGGATAAAGTTGGTATGCTGCAGCTCTTAGCATAGGTGACCCCTAAAGAGGACCTGAGGTGTGGTCCACACTTCATTGGGGGGGGTTGGGTAAGCTAAAATCTATTTCTCCAAGCATTAAGTCACAGAAACTCAATTTAAAAACAGAAGCCAGGCAGAGCCAAACTGAGGAGAGACTGGATTATTGATGTTTTTTTTCCCCCTCCTGCCGATCACATTTCTGTAATACAGTTGTGTTGTGTTGTGTTTACAACAAAGAACTTGATTTCTTTCAGGGATGAAATATATGCATACGCCGTTCTCCACTAGCACACTGGCTATTTTTAAAAATATTTTATTTATTCATTTTCAAGCAGAGAGAGAGAGAGAGAGAGAGAGAGAGAGAGAGAGAGAGAGAGAGAGAGAGAGAGAGAGAGAGAGAGAACCAAGGCCACCGCCTTGTGGTTCTGGCTTATGTGGGTCCTGGGGAATTGAATCCAGGGCCTTAGGCACTGGAGGCAAGTGCCTTAACCACTGAGCCATCTCTCCAGCCCACCATACTGGCTATTTTTAATGTTGTGAAGAACACAAATGTTGTTTTAACAGAATATCTTCTGTAAACCAGTGTCTCTTCAGTCACCACTAGTGACTAGTGAAATTGTACTGTTGCACATTTGCTACTGGAGTGTAGCATTGGGCAGCAATGTATGGTGGTAATGAGAACTTTCTAGAACAATGTAACCTGTTGGGCAATGGTTTCATGAACACTTTGGAGCCTAAGGTCTCAGAGCCTGGAGGAACAGCTAGGCTGCAGACTAAGAGGGGTGAGAATATACACTGGCCAGCCAGATACTGGCCAAGAAGGCCCCATGTGTAACTCCTTTATGTAGCCAGTAGGCTCTTCCTGGGGTTGGTCAGTGGTCCTGCACAGGGGAGGACTCCTGGAGGCCTGTGGACAAGTGTGTTCCTTGCTTTGGGTTTGAGATTAACAAGAACTAGGCTAGATTTGCAACAGCCCAGGACTCTGTCGGTTATTCAAAGTCAGGAATACACAGTGGACAGTGGCCTGAGGTGTGGGTCATACCTTGCCTTGGGGGAGATTTCAGGTACAGTGTGTTTCATGTTCACTCTGTGACTATTGGGACAGTTAGTCACAGCCTGCATGCCATCACGTGATTTTTGCTTCTTGGATCGAAGCTATTTAAACTAAAATGAATAAAGCTCAAATTACATTGCTCGGTTCCTGGCCACATTTCAAGTGCTCAGTAACCACGTGAGAGTGAACCGATGAGTGTTTCTCTGGGCGCAGAGTGCTGTTGGACAGGGTATGGTCTGTTTTCTGTTGTTGATAACACAACACCACAGGAAACTGGGTAAATTACAAAGAAAAGAGGTTGATTTTGGCTCCCAGCTCTAGTCCAAGGTTGAGGGGCTACGGTTGATGATGGCCTTCTTGCTGGCAGCGTCCTGAGATGTTACGAGGCACCACATCTTGAGATCGTGTGTGTGTGTGTGTGTGTGTGTGTGTGTGTGTGTGTGTGTGTGTGTGTGTGTGTCTGGTCTCTCTGGAAAGTTACCAGGAGTCACTTATAGGGATCCACCCTGATGACTTTATCTAATCTTAATTCCCTCCCAAAGGCCCCAGCTCAGTCAGATTAAATTTCTAAACTCTTAACACCTCACAGTAGGGATTAAGTTTTAGTCCAGGAGCCCTTAGGGACAATCATGTGATACCCAAGCCAGGGGGTCCTGAATTCTTAGATTGGCAATACTACAACTTGATGTGCCCAGTCATCATTATGTTCCTGATCTGGGGAGGGGAGTTGGCAACCTTAGAATAAGGAAAGAGTGCCTGCTGACCTCACCCCAAGGTGAGATGACCCCAAACAGGAGGTAGAGAAATAGAGGAAAAGCTTGGTTTTTAAGAGTGGATAGAGGGCTGGAGAGATGGCTCAGCGGTTAAGACACTTGCCTCCAGTGCCTAAGGCCCTGGGTTCAGTTCTCCAGGACCCACATAAGCCAGAACCACATGGTGGTGGCCCTGGTGTGCTCTTTCTCTCTCTCTCTCTCTCTCTCTCTCTCTCTCTCTCTCTCTCTCTCTCTCTCTCTCTCCTTGAAAATGAATAAATAAAATTTAAAAAAAAGAGTGGATAGAGTGTTGCCTGGGAGATTGCTTTAATCCTACTTTATTCCTAGTGTCTATAAATGTTTCATTTTATTTATTTATTTACTTGAGAGAGAGATTGAGAGACAGAGAAAGAGAGAATGGGCACACCAGGGCCTCCAGACACTGCAAACAAACTCCAGACACATGCGCCACCTTGTACATCTGGCTTTATGTGGGTGCTGGGGAATTAAACTCGGGTCCTTCTGCTTTGCAAAAAAAACGCCTTAACCACTAAGCCATCTCTCCAGCCCCATATTCCTGTTTTTATTTTTAAATATTTTATTTATTGATTTGCAAGCAGAGGGGGGGGTAAGTGGGCACACTAGGGCCTCCAGCCACTGCAAACAAACTCCAGATGCATTTGCCATTTTGTGCATATGGCTTTACATGGGTGCTGGGGAATCAAACCCCAGCCATCAGGCTTTGTAAACAAGTGCCTTTAACCACTAAGTCATCTCTCCAGTCCCTTTATTCCTGTTTCCTAACCCTCCCCCACCTTCATGGGTCTTGCTCTAGCCCAGGCTGACCTGGAATTCACTATATAGTCTCAGGGTGACCTTGAACCCAAGGCAATCCTCCTACCTCTGTCTCCTGAGTGCTGGGATTAAAGGCATGTGCCACCACCCCTGACTATTCCTGTTTTTTGAGACAAGTTCTTGTGTCTCGACAAGTTCTTGGCTGGCTTCAAGCTCATGGGCCTCCTGCATCAGCCTCTTGAGTGTGGGAATGATAGACATGTACCACCATCATGCCTGGGTATCTTCCTCAGTTTCTCTACCTATGTTTGAGCTTTTTACCCTGCTTTCGGCCTTATTGCTTGGGCTTGAAAGGGGCCTGGGCTGTCCTAACCTCTTTGTTGGCATGCCCGCTTATTAAGCTATGTTCCACATAATTCTTCTGTCTGCTCTCTCTCTCTCTCTCTCTCTCTCTCTCTCTCTCTCTCTCTCTCTCTCTCTCTCTCTCTCTCTCTCTCATTAGGCCACAGCTCTTCTTGGGCAGGCTGTGGCCTGTCCTTTTGTTTTGCTCAGCGTCTGGCACATGTCGTGGTTCAGTAAAAATCCCTTGGTCCTCCTGCTCAGAGCTGCAGCGAGGAGGGGACTGTCCATCCATAACTCTGTTCTCATTTTCTTTGGGTTAATTGGGTTGGTTGATCACCCTGAACCTAGCTAGGGTACTGGTACTCAGTTCCTATGAAGCCTTTGAAGCAGGCTGGCTTAGCTATCCTTTGTCCCTCCTGAGAGGAGAATGGCCCAGAGCCCCCTGGGGAGAATGAAGATGAAGAAAACATTGTATTCTCCCATCTTGTCCTCTGGTCTCCCAGTTCTCCTGTGGGGTGACCAGCAGCCTCATTTTTAGCAACCTGTAGAGAGAGGGCAGGCTGTCTTAGTTCACTGCTAGGTCAGACTTTTAGCGCTCAGTAGTCCAGGTTTCAAATGACTTGAGGGTAGTTGAACATCCCTGCCAATTCCAGAAAGTTCCCTCCTGCTGATGATGGGAAAATGTGTTTGCACAGGAGAAGCTAGTTGCTTTTTTTCTGCGTGAACTTCAGGTGTCTGAGAAATTGGGTGGCATTTGCTTTCTCCTCTTTCAGCCTCCCGTGACCACCCCCACCCCCAAGTTCATGATTGAGGAGCATCTATCTCCGCCTGGCTTCAAATTTAAGACCCTCCTGCCTCAGCCTCCCATGTGCTTGGATTATTGGTATGGTGGCTCACGCCTGTAATCCCAGTACTCAAGAGGCTGAGGCAAGAGGCTAGCAAGTTCATGGTCAGCCTGGACTGCATAGTGAGATGCTATGAAAAAAAGGTGTATTTGAGGGGAGAGCTGGGAAGGTGTCTCAGAGGTTAAAGATGCCTGTCTGCCAAGCCCGCTAACCTGGCTTCAATTCCCCAGCACCCATGTAAAGCTGAACAGATATTTGTTTGCAGCAGCAAGACAATCCTTGTCCACTCCCCCCCCCCAAATAAATTTAAATTAAAAATTCTTTTGAAAGCCCAGCCCACTGGGCAGGAGAGAAAAGACAGGTAAGTGCCCCAAGCAGGATCCTCCTTGGTTTTTGCTGTGGGCCTCTGTCTCCATCAAGATCCTGTGCTCTGCCAGAAAGAGACTTTCCATTTCCTGTTGGCCTGGCCTGCTCCTGGTCCTGGGCCCCAGGTTAAGAGGCTCCTCCAGCCCTCACTACACTCCTCACCTCAGCCCAGCCTCTGTCCGAGGAAAGCCCGGCTGTATTTTTCCATACCCTCAATACAAAGCGGCTGTGTGCTCTTAATCCTGGTCACATCCCACACCTCGTTTGGCTAGGGGTGGGAGGTAGGCAGGAGATCACGTCAAATCAGCTACACTGGGAGGCCCTTCTGCTTTCTGAAGTGCCTGGAAGGTGAGTGGCCATAGGCCACTCTTTCCCATTCTGTCTGAGGATCCTTTGTGGACCACATCCCCTCAATAGGGCTTCCTGTGTCCAGAGCCCCTGGTAGAGCTTTGGTGGCCTGGGATCTCAGAGGTGAAGTGTGTACTTAAGGCTTACACTCCCCTTGTATCTAGTCCAGTGTCTTGGGGTTGGAGGGTATCACAGTATTGTTGGTGTTGATTGTGACTGTCTTTCTGTGGGTTGAGTGTGGGGTTTGGAGGCCCGTTGGGCACAGTACCAGTCACGCCAACGCTGTCCATGCCAAGATGCCTGTGCTGGGTTACTGGTAGTTTCCTGTACAATTTATTGCAGAGAGGATGGAGACCAGCTGTTGTCTGTCTCTAGCCGGAGACTGAAGCAGAGGAAATGGGCTTGGACCACAGCAGCCAGGCTGGGTGAGGGTGGGGGTGGCATTTGAGAGTAAGGAAGGGTTTCATGACAGGTGTTTGGTGCTCCTGAGGAGGCTGCAGGGAGCACGGTGAATGATGGAGGGGGGTCATATTTGGAGCATGGTGGGTTCATGAGATCGGACAGCTCCTGGGGGGGCAGGTTAGGATGGGTAAGGGAGGTGTGTGATAATCAGGCAGAGAGGCAGTTTTCTGGATTATTACCCCAACTTCCTAACCATCTTGGCTTTTCCGTTTTAATTAATGAAGAAGTTGATAGTTAAACCGCTTGGTCATCTTAAATAACTCTTAATAGCCAGGTGTGGTGGTGCATGCCTGGACCCTACCTTGAAAAACCATAAAATAAAATTTAAAAAAAACCTAAAATCAATAAATCTTAATAAATGGGAAGGCTTTGTAATCCCTTATCATCAGAACCTCAGTCATTGAGGATGGGTAACTAGCTTATTACTCATTAACCCAAACCACCAGCCACAAGAAGAGAAAGTCATGAGCAGCTGAGAGCTTGCCGCGGTCTGGAACATCTTGAGGGACACAGAGGGCACTGTCAGCCATAACCCCTCTCAGTACAGGTGTTGCCTGGAGGGAGAATGTGACAAAGATTAGGAGTAGGTTGTCTAGCAGGGACCCGGAGACTTTCACAGTGGGCACCCCGAGCAAGGTGGCCCAAGGCTGGTGGCTGTGCTCAGCACAACGGGATTGACAGTTACTGGGACTGGGTGCCCCAGAGTTCTGTCTTCCTCATGCTGGGAGACCCACGGGCATGCTTTGGAAGACCCATGATCCCTGACCATTGGACTTTCAGCCATTTTGAGTTTCCCTCACTTAGGCCAGCTTCTTCTCTTCCCACCTGGTCCCTTCTGAATCTGGATAAAACCAGATGCACAAGGTGGTGCATGCATCTGGAGTTCGTTTGCAGTGGCTAGAGGCCCTGGTACAACCATTCTCTATCCTCCCTCTCTCTCTCTCTCAAATAAATAAATAAATAAAATATTTTTTTAAAAAGATAAATCAACTGGCAGCTGACTCAAAAGAGAAAGACACCAGGGCCTGGAAACCATCCTCACCCCTGCACCTGGCAGGGTGGTCTTCCGGCCTGGGAGCCATCAGAGGACAACTGTCATGAGCCAGCCGGCAGGTGGCATGGTGACCCCATCACGCGTTGGTCAAGAGAGAGTTCTAGCTCCTGCTAGGTTCTGTCGTCAGATTCAAGGCTGAATGACGTTGGCCTTCAGAGCTCTGGCCTATCCAGGGCAGCTGCGTAGTGGTCCAGATAAATAGCTGACCAGCACGCCAGGTAGCAGTGGGTGTAGCGAAGCAAGGGCAGCTGGGAGCAGGGAGGCAGTCCTGGAGCAGATACTAGAGATGAAACCTGGCTGGTGTAACTTTATGAACCTTGAAAAATGAGGAAGCGGAAACCCACTGAGTCAGAGGGACTGTCCTGGTCTCTGATCTTCAGAGTAGTGGGAAGTGGCTTTGTCACACACAACATGCACAGACTGGTAGAACAGAGGTGCCCTCCCAAATTCTTGTCCTGCTCAAGAAGCAACCACAGCCTCATTCACATTGCTTACTAGAACTCACCACTACAACATGCCCGGTGCCCAGCACTCTGTGCGTTCATCCATACCATAGTCATGCTGTTTTCCAGAAGCTTCTGCTTAGCATGGTGACAGGACATGCTTTAGGTGACCTATGCATCTGTACCAAAACCAGAAGCTTTTTCCCTTCATCCTTGGACTGCTCACAAGGAGAGAGCCTCGAACTGGACACTTGTGGTCTTGAAGTGGACTTGACCATTGGGGCTTATGTATCCAGTACAGATGTGGCCCCCGGGTGACAGGCACGTGGCAGGGCACCTGGGCTGCAGGTGAGCCGGATCTGTTGCTGGTTGTCTGCCCTGGATGGGGAGATGGCGAGTCAGCACTTCCTGCGGTGACCTCGTTTGTGGCCCGCTCAGAGCGCTGTTTTTAGAAACATGGAGCCTGGTGACTTCCCATGATTCCTCCTTCCATGTCTTCACAAGGTCAGACTGAGCCGAAGAGGGTGGGGAGCCCTAGCACCCTACATGGTACTAGATTGGTGGGTATGATCACATGGCAGCTGTCACTTGCCTGCTTGGTTCTGATTGGCAGTTCCCAGCCTGGTCCCAGGGTAGGCGCTGGATAGCTGGGCACCCTCTGCTGAGAGTTTGGAGGTCTCAGATGAATTCTACCATGCTTTGCCAGTTTACTGTGCAGTATCAACTGTATCCCTAGCCCTCGTTCCTGAAAGGGAGGGGAGGGGAGAGGAGAGATGCTGGTGCCTGGCTGGTGGAGGGGAGGAAGAAGACTCAGGAATGAGAACTCTTCACTATACCATGGAAGAATGAGTACATAGGGCCAGAGAGGGTTGCCTAGAAAAGACAAACCACAGGTCAAATTCTCTTAGAGCCTTAAACAGCCCTCAGAAGGAAGCCTCTTGCCCCAGTGATCTGTACCCAGCTCAGAGAGGTCCTTGCAGAAACCTTTGGCCCAGTGACTTGGGGAGATGGATCTTGACATTGGTCAGGGCAGAGAAATGTTAGCTATCCTGAAATCTGGATTCTGGGGACAGGAAAAGGGTCAAGTCACAAATCCAGACCCCAGTATCCCAGACAGGGCGGCACAGAATGGGAACTTTGGGCCATGGCCCTTTGAGGCAAAGCAATGGTTGTGATTGGAGTCAAATTTCCTGCAGGAGGGCTGGAGAGAGAGATAGCTCGGTGGTTAAGACTCTTTCCTGTAACGCCTAACGACTCAGGTTCGATTCCCCAGTACCCATGTAAAGCCAGATGCCCAAAGTGGTGTATGCATCTGGAGTTTGTTTGCAGCGACTAGAAGCCCTGGCTTGCCTATTCTGTCTCTCTTTTCTCTATATCTTTCTGCAAATAAATAAATTTTTAAAAAACGATCCTTTAGGTGGATAAATGATGCCCCTCTTGTCTTAAGTTTTTTTTTTTTTTTGCCACCCTACTTGCCCTGAGCCCTTTAGAGGAGGAGGCAAGGTGAATTTGGAGTGTGGGGCTTCAGAGGGCCATATGATGTGTGTGTGTGTGTGTGTGTGTGTGTGTGTGTGTGTGGAGAGAGAGAGAGAGAGAGAGAGAGAGAGAGAGAGAGAGAGAGAGAGAGAGAGATTTCCTGTTTCTGGGCAGGCAGCTCTGCTATAGGACCAAGAACAGCCTGTCAGGCCCCGTGTCCACACACATATCCAGGGATTTCCAGAGACATTCATCATCTTGCCATCCAGGTGCCTCAGAATTCGTGCTGACCTCCCATCCTGAGCTCAGAGCCCGCCAGCCCTTCTCTGTAACCCTCTAGGGTCAGCAGGTCCCTTGCAGAGCTTGCCCTGGGCTCGGCTGTCATGGGAGTGGTGCTGGCTGCCAGGTGCAGGCTGAGAACAATGGAGACAGGGTCACCTGCCTTGTTTTCTTTGTCCCTTCCAAGTGAGGACAGAGGTCGCAGGCCTGTGAAAGTCGGAAACTCAGACCTTTCTGCTGAAACCTTGCTCCCTTTTGGCTCAAACCCGCTGCCCCCATGAGCGTGAGATCCTGCAGTGTCTCTGGGCTCCACAGAGGCGCTCAGAGATGATGGCCCAGGAGAGCAGGTGGGGGAATCCCAAAGGTGGATGGGAGGAGAGCCCCCCACATCCACAGAATGCTGACTTACTCGGGCCTTAATCCCTTTGGGTCAAGGGAAGTGGCTTTGAAAACTGGCTGAGTATAATTATTAGAGTCATCCGGAGAGATGGTTTCTTCAGAAACGTGCCTGCCCTGCATAGGAGGACCTGGGTTTGGATCCTCACTACCCACAAAGTGCCACCCATGGTGCAAAGCTGCAATGTTAGCACCCTGATGGTGGAGACAGGAAATCGATCCCTTGCTCATGGACTGACGGAATCAGTGAGTTCCAGGTTTAGTGAGAGAGACCCTGTCTCAAAGAATAAGCTGGAAAGTGATTGAGGCTGACTTCCCATGTTGATCTCTGGCCTACACACACACACACACACACACACACACACACACACTAATCTGGAAGGTCTTTTAAGCATCGAGTGAGTGCCCAGTCCAGGCCCAGACTGTTCCTCTGGAGATAGGACCCAACTGGAGCCTTGTCCCTCTGATGCCAATGTACAGTCCTGATCAAGAAGTCACAATTGGCCAGGCATGGTGGCGCACGCCTTTAATCCCAGCACTCGGGAGGCAGAGGTAGGAGGCCAGCCTGAGACTACCTAGTGAATTCCAGGTCAGCCTGGTCTACAGTGAGAAGGGAGACCCTGCCTTGAAAAACAAACAAAAAAGAAGCCACAATAGGATTGAAGAGATGGCTCAGAGGTTAAGGCATTTGCCTGCAGAGCCTAACAACCTAGGTTCGATTCCTTAGTACCCATGTAAAGCCAGATGCATAAAGTGGTGTATGTGTCTGGAGTTCGTTTCCAGAGGCTGGATGCCCTGGCACACCCATTCTTTCTGTCTCTTTTCTCTATCTCTCTCTGCTTGAAATAAATAAAAATAAAAAGAAGTCACAGAGATGGCTCAGTAATTAAGGCGCTTGCCTAGAAAGCAGAAGGACCCAAGTTCAATTCTCCAGTATCCACGTAAAGCCAGATGCACGAGGTGGTGTATGCACCTGGAGTTTATTTGCAGTGATTGGAGGCCCTGTTGTGCCAATTCTCTCTCTCTCCCTCTCCCTCCTCTCTCTCTCCCTCTCTCTCTCTCTGTCTACCTCTTTCTCTCTCACAGTCTCTCAACTAAATAAATAGATAAATAACCCTAAAATAATTTTTAAAGGCCACAATAGGGCTAGAGAGATGGCTCAGTGGTTAAAGCGCTTGCTTGCAAAGCCTAACAACCCCTGAGTTTGATTCCCCAATACCCACATAAAGCCAGATGCATGAAGTGGCACATGCATCTGGAGTTTGTTTGCAGTGGCTGGAGGCCCTGGTGTGCCCATTCTCTCTCTCTCTCTCTCTCTCTCTCTCTCTCTCTCTCTCTCTCTCTCTGTCTCTATGTCTCTCTCTCTCTCTCTCTCTGTCAGTTGTAGTGGTACACATCTTTAATCCCAGCACCCAGGAGACCAAAGTAGAAAGATCATGAATTTTAACTAACCTGCTCTTCTACGCAGCATGGTGAAATTTCATGCTCTCTGCTTCATCCTGCCTGGGACATGAATCACCTCTCCGTCTATGTCTAGCATCTCCTCACTATATCTGCTATCAGCCTGTTACTCACTTAACAGCTCTCTGTTATCAGAGCCATTGCCTGGCATGGTAGAGCTTCCTCGTGCTAATATATAGAGTTCACTGTTCTTCGTGTTTTCTGTCCTCAAGCAGGTAATCTTTGAGACTACGCTGCAGGTAGAGGGTCTTTTCTACAGTGATCTTGAAAGTGTGCAGAAATGGAGGAGGCCACCCTGTCTCTCAGGCTGCCTGCCTGGGTTTCTGGAGCTTGGAGGTTAAGCTCTCTGTGAGCATCCGTACAGGTTCACCATGGGAGAGGAGTCTTGCTTTGTGCACACCCTACCTGTGACAGCCTAAGATGTGTTCTAACTGGCTGCTTCCTCCCTAGACAGAGTGCCCAGAGAGGTTGGGCACTGGGCATACTGCTTCAAGAACCAAACGTGAATATAGACAGGGAGGGCCTCCTCTCCAGCTTTAGCAGTGGAAAATGGGAATTTTAGGGAGATGTCACTTGTCCCCGGTATGGGGTTCGTAAGTCACATCTCATTTTGTAGAGAAGTAGGCAGCGAGATGAAAGGCTCTCAGAGAAGGTGTAGCGAGTTCTTGTCCCTGTTCTAGAAGCGTGGTTAAATAGTCCACGTAGTTATTAGAGCAAGTCTCAAATGCAGAGAGACAAAACCAGACATAGGTCTGGTTGAAGGGGGACTTGGCGTGTCTCTCCATGTCACAATCCTCTGGTGAGGCAGAGCCTGGGTGAGCTGGGTTCCTACCTAGGGCAGGGAATTAGATGGCACCATTGGACCCTGGCCAGTTCCTCCCTCTGAACTAGAGGTGCCCCCTAGACACACCCCAGAGTCACCTGGGCCAGGGAGAGGGCGGTGAGGGAAATACCTAGAATTCCTTCATGCCCTGTGCTCCCACCTCCAAAGGGAAAGTGGACGGCTTAAGCCCAGCACCCGAATCTCCCTCTCACCCTGTTACCCTCCGCTTATGACAGCTGCTGACCTTTTTCTTTTATTTTGCTTTGGGGAGAGGCAACTTTATTAGGTTTGGCTTGTTTTCTGTTTGTTTTTGAGAAGGGATTTTTGCCTGGATCTCCATATATAGCCCAAGGTGGCCTTGAACTTGTAGTCTCCCTTGTCTCAGTCTCACGAGTACCAGGATTAAAAGTGTGCATCAAAATAAATAAATAAGTAAAAAGTGTGTGTCACCACACCTGAGTTTGAGGAACTGCTTAAACCATGTACCCATCAAGAGACCTGTCAAACTCAAGCCCAAGCAGGTGTCACCTTTCTGCCTTTAAGATGGCCCTCGTCTCCCGCTTTGGCTCCAGTGGCCTGTCTGACTATGTCCTTGAAGAAGAGCTGAGGAATCGGTAAACCTGGCTCACCTTGACTTCTTCTGTGTTCTTTTTCCCATTGTCTATGTACTCACTGCGAGTACGTAGAAACTCTGTAGCGAGTTTCTGGAAAGAACAGGTGTCTCTCTCTGCAGGAAGGACATTCCTGGTCACCCCAGCCAGGGTATCTCCCCTGTCCCAATTCTCTGCTGTTTTGAGCTCCTCCGAGGGGCTCTTCCTGCCTCCCTGCATCTTGCCCCCTCTCTCTCTTGCTTTCTCTTAGCCTGGTGACTCACTCCTCAGCACCAGGCTCATCCTGTGCACCCCACATTTTCTCGGGTCTCTTTTCTAGTCTCCTCTTTTGCCTTATAGTTTCTATGGAGCTGAGAATGGCTTTGAACTCCTGATCCTCCTGCCTGCGCCTCCCCAGTTCTGGGATCATTGGCATACACCACCATCCCGGGAATTGAACCCAGGGTTTTCTGCATGCTGGGTAAGCAAGCACTTTACCTACTGAGCGACATTCCTGGCTGTTCCTTCCTGCTTTTCTTCTAGATAAAAGCCCTCACCTGACTGCTAGTAAGTTTAGTATTTAAAAACAGCTGCATCAGCAAGAGAGCTGTGGCCCATCTAATCCTACCATCCAACCGTAGGCCGATAGCTGAGATCCTGGCAAGAGATGAGCCACCACAGTCATATCGTGGAGGAGCCATATGGAATCCCGCAGAGAATGACGGGATGAACAAGGGACCCACAGCCACAGCCATTCAATCAACACAGGATAAGCCAGTGAGACAGAAACCAACGATGTTAGACACAAAGACCCCTAAGTTCTCAACATTAAAGCAGCCTTAATACTCACCCACCACGACTCAGGGAACTGAGCGGAAGAGGGGGCAGAAAGATTGTGAGAGACGTGGTGGGGGAGACTATCCAGAGGCATGGCACCCCTCAGTAACAACACACTTGGGGCAGGAGAACCGGGCTGAAAACTAGGCTATCCAGGGTCCCCTGCCCCAAGGACTGATCCAGATGGCCCGTGGAGGAGGATATCCAGCTGATTGGGGATGGGGAGGGGGGACATTGGGGCATTGGGGATAACAACTCATTGTTGGCCCACTAAGTAATGTAACTCATTATGGACAATAGAAAATAAATTTTAAAAAAATAGTAAGTAAATAAAACCCCCATGCAATGGATATGGATAAGATGTCATCCAGAAATCAAAAGGCATGGCGAAGTAAAAATAAAGAAATTTATCGGGTTGAAGAGATGGCTTAGCGGTTAAGGCGTTTGCCTGCAATGCAGAAGGACCAGAGTTCAACTCCCTAGTGCCCATATAAAGCCAGATGCACAAGAGGGCGCATGTGTCTGGAGTTCATTTGCAGTGGCTGGAGGCCCTGGTGCGCCCATTCTCTCTCTCTGTGTCTGCCTCTCTCTCTCTCTCTCTCTCTCTCTCTCTCTCTCTCTCTCTCTCTCTCTCTCTCATAAATAAATAAATAAAATATTAAAAAAATTTATCAAGTAAAAAAAAAACCAGCTGCATCTGGGCGTAGTGGAGCACACCTTTAGTCCCAGCAGAGGCAGAGGTAGGAGGATTGCCATGAGTTCAAGGCCACCCTGAAGACTACATAGTGTATATACCAGGTATTCCTGGGCTAGAGTGAGGCCCTGCCTCAACCCCCCCCCCAAAAAAAATACCCAACTGTGAATGATGCTAGAATATTTTGAGGGCATGGAGGGGTGAGCCAAGGCCTGAGTACACCCTCCTTCTGAAGCTCACCCACTCAGAAGTGGGTGAGCCACTTCTGAATGCCTGACATTGGCCTATTCTCTGGAAGTCCCCCTGCCTTCACGTAGCGTACACCCCGGGGGATCTTTGCTCCTGCTGATGGTTCATGCTTCCCTTGTACTGCCTGAATAATGTGTTCTAGACCCGTCTTCTCCTCTCTCTCTCCTTCCTCCCTCCCTCCCTCCCTCCCTCCCTCCCTTCCTTCCTTCTTTCCTTCCCTCTCTTCCCTCCCTCCCTCCCTTCCTTCTTTCCTTCCTTCCTTCCTTCCTTCCCTCCCTCCCACCCTCCCTCTCTTCCTTTCTTCCTCCCTCTTTTCCTCCCTCTCTCTCTCCCTTCCTTCCTCCCTCCTTCCCTCCCTCCCTCCCTCCTTCCCTTCCTTCCTTCCCTCCCTCTTTCCTTTCTTCCCTACGTGTGTGTGTGTGTGTTCACATGTGCTCACAGATGCACTTGTTTGTACATGTGTGTGGAAAACCAGAGGG